>JAMYWO010000216.1:47676-58014 GCA_024220525.1 Cochliopodium minus
CTGAAAAAATATCAGAGTCATGTTTTCTCATTTTCAACCATTTTTCAAGGATCACTATTATTCTCACTTTATCTGTATTGTTTTGATTTTGTTCATATTTTCCTCTCAAAATTTTTAATAATTCTTGTGCTGTAGAAAAATTTTTTAGTTTATTTTTATTTTATTTCATTTTTTAATTTTTAATATTTAAATTTTTAAATCTTTAAATTTTTATTTCAAATTTATTTTTATTTTTTTTATTTTTATTTAATGTTTTTTTAATTTTAAAAAATTTTCACCCGTAGTAAAAGAAGAGTAACTCAAAAAAAATGTATATACAAAGTGATCAGCTTAAAGAATAAAAAAATAAAAAAAATTAGAAAAATAAAAAAAAAAAAAATTTTAAAATTTACATCTCTTGGAAGACAAAAGCCAATCAATCAAAGAATCAAAAGTACCAGCCTTGACCTCAGGAGGATTGAAAGAAGAAAACTGAATGGTGGGTAAATTCTGCAAACCAACAACAACCAATATCTTCTTATTTCCGCAACAAACTTTAGAAAGCTCTATGTCACCAAACTGATTTATTTGGTGTATCTGAGTTGAATTGGGAGTCATGCCCCAGAAATATAATTTTCCTTCTTCAGAAACTCCCGCCGAAAAATTCTCTTTCGCTGAAATTTCGTTGAGTTTTATGATGGGTTGGTTGGTCAAGCTGTTTGATGAATTTTGTTTCACTGTTTTTGGTATTATTTTTGTTTTGGTGTTTGTAATGTTGTTGAGTGTTACTAAAGTAGGATTTTGTACCATTTTGAGATCTCCTATTTATTTTTTAAATTAAGAAATTATTTTAAGAAATTATTTTAAATTTATTTTTATTTTTAAATTTTTTAAACTTTCATTCATTTTTATTTACCTGTTCCACATTCTAAAAAAAAAAAAATTATTTTCTGAATAAATTTTAAATTATATATTGAAATACCCCCAAAATTATTGGAACCAAAAGCTAAAAGCTGTTTTTTATTAGTCAAAATCAAAAGATGAGAATGACCAATTGAAATTTGCTTTATTTTTCCTTCGATGGTAGGGAGAGAAAGTTTGGTAGGCTTGTCGAAATGTTTTTTGGAGCCGAATGGATCTTTACCCCAGTAATAAAGCTTTCCATTGTTTGTTAATAATGCTCCATTTGATTTTCCTGCTGCTATTTTCTCTACTTCTTCTATGTTGTACATTGTAGTCAAACAATTTCCTGGTGGTTGATAGTTATTCAAATCTGTTTTTGATCCAAGACTAAAGTGTTCATTCAATCCCCTAAAAAATTAAATTAAATTAAATCTAAATTTAACATTGATAAGTAAAGCTTTAACAAAAGATCAAAGTTTTAAAACTAATGTTGATTTTTAGTATTTGAATCAAAAATTTGAAGGAGAATTAATTTGAAATTTTTTTTTACCAAGCATATACTTGATTGCTTTTTGATAATATGATGGTATGGGATTTTCCAAGAGCAATATCTTTGAATTCTTTATCTTTCATCAATACTTTTTGACCAGGTATCTTCAAAAGCTTGGGATGATTGATCTTTTCCACTGTATTCGATCCCCAAAAATAAATTTCTTCCTTCTCAGTGATGATGGCTGTTTGATGATAATTTGTTTCAATTTTGGCCACTTTAATTTGTTTATTTATGAAAAATTTTATTGCAAGTGGATTTTCTATCGTTTCAAAATTTCCATGTCCCAATGCACCATTTGATCCTTCTCCCCATGTATATACAATCGAATTTTCTGTTTGAATTTTGTTGAATTTTCACATATTTTTGTTAAAGAAAATTTTATTTACCAGAAAGAGCGATGAAATGATTTTCACCACAGGCTATTGATTTTACATTTGTACTTTCTAATGCACATATTTGAATTGGTAATCCCTCGATATTGTATATTCCTTTATTTGGAAAGAAAATATGTCTAAGTAATTGTTGATATCGGAGAAATTTTAAATAAATCATTTCTGATTGTTATTTACCTTGTTCATAATATTTGATTTCATTGGCTTCTTCTGCTTCTTGATCATTTACAAAATCAAAACCCCCTATTTTCGATTTAAAAATCAAATTTTCAATATTTTGCTTTACATACAAGTAATTTTACCAAAAAATTCTTTATTCATTTTCAACAATGATTTGATTGTTTCCTTCCCCTCAATTAATCCAAATTTATTTTTTTTTTTATATTATTTGAAGTTAAAAAAAAATATTTAAACTGTAAACTCTGAATAGAGATCACTATCTATTTTTCAAATCTGTTAAATATTTTACAACATTGATGTATTCAATCGTTGATATTGAATAAGAATCTTGATAAACGAAAAATTGTAAAAAAAGGAATATATAAGAGGAAAAAAAAGCGATTTATTGAATATGTTTGTGTTGAATCAATATATTGACGAGAAATCAGAAAATGAAACAACAACCTTTTCCAGAATCATTATTTATTCTTGGTGTGACTTTAATAGAATTAAGAAAGGGCTTTTCATCTCTCTTCTTTTCATAATTTTTGATGATTTCTTCAAATAAATTTTCTAAATTAGTTCCATTCTCTGCAGATATTTCATATATTTCATTTTCTGTGATATCATCCCAAAAACCTTTATTATAGTCTTTTGTGATTTCTTCAATAACAGAAGATTTCTCCAAGTATTTCCCATTATCTTTGATATCAATTTTATT
The DNA here is from genome assembly GCA_024220525.1 of Cochliopodium minus. Lineage (NCBI taxonomy): Eukaryota > Discosea > Himatismenida > Cochliopodiidae > Cochliopodium > Cochliopodium minus. Next base: position 50,384 of record JAMYWO010000216.1, read on the forward strand.
TCCCAAAAAGATGATAGTCTTATTTTCAATATTCTTTTTATTGACAATTGTCAATGCTATTTTCAACGTTTCTATTCTCAAAACATCATATATTATAAATATTATTTGTGATGTATCCCAATCAGAATCAATTGATGTTTCTGATGCATTTGTTTTTTCACCAGCCAATATTACAAATTTGGGATTATATGTCATATTCCCTACTTTTACTTCTTCCTTATTTTTTTTACTCCATTTATGCAAAGTTTCCTTTCCAACCTATTCATAATTATCGAATTGATTTGAATATAATTAACAGAAAAATTTATAATAGTTATTCCAAATAAATTACATCATCAGCACCAATAAAAAGAATTTGAATCGAGTTTTCAATCATTTTTAAAAATTTACACTTTTGACCTTTTTTTTTTTAATAATTTTTTATAAAGTTAAAAATAGAGATTTTTTTCTTGTGAAAGAGGATGTTGTAATGCAAGAAAAAAGAGGCTAAATGAGAGTTTAAAACAAAAATACTTTCATATTAAATTTTTCAAATTCAATTTCAAAAGAAGATAAAGAAGTTTTTAATTGAATAAATTATTTTTGATCAACAAGGCTATCAAGATTCTTAACTGTCAAAAGATTTTCACCAATTAATCTCAATTTGATGATTTTTGTGGATTCACTTCCATAGTTGTTCTCAAAGAACAAAGTCAAGCTGTTGACATCCTGAAACAAAACAAAATCTAGATCGATGATTTGTTCATCTTGTTTCTTTTGTAAAGTGATGATTTGAGTAGCCTTTAAATCATCAACAGAATCGAAATCCATATCTTTCTTGTTTTTCTATAATAAATAAAAAGGGGTTGATTAGAAAGATTAAATAAGGAATATCAAAGTAAATCAAGAAATATACAAAATAAGATATTGTAAAAATTTACATAAATTCTCAATGTTTTTGGGGAGAATTCATCATTTGTGGAAAGAATTCCGAGAGACTAATATTATTAAAGGAAGAAATTAAAGGAAAATGTTGATTTGATTGGGAAAGAAAAAAAAAAAAATATACTTTCACTCTGGTCTTTTGATTGAGAGGAATAAATAACAAAAGTTGTTCATCACAATCACTTTCCAAAAAGGTATCATTTTTGCCATCGAACAAAAATTTTGCGCGTCTTGATAAATTGAGGGAAATTAAAGGAAAAATTATTGATTTTGGAAATTTACCTATCATTCTTTTCATTTAAGCAAGATACCTTGGAGGTTTCAAATTTAATTTCATTATATTTATTGGTGTTGACTGTTGTTGACTTTAATTTCTCTTCAAATTGATTATAAAGATCTCCAAATTTTTCTGATCTCAATAAAAGTGTAAAGATTTTTTCAACATCAATTTCCTTTCCAGTCATTTCAGAATGAAACTTACTGAAACATTCCAATTGAAGAGGAATTTCATCATCATCTTTTTTTTCCTTTTCCTCTTTCTCCTTTTCTAATTTCTCTATTTTTTCTTTGAATTCCTTTTGAATTTGTTCAGAAATCTTGTCTATAAAAAGTACAATTTTAAATTATTGAAAAAAATGTTAATTATTTCGAATATATGAAACCTATTTCTTCTCTATTCTTTTTTGTGGATCCTCCTTCTGTTTTGAAACTCCATTCCCATTCATTATCTATGTTTTCTGCAGGTTTTTCTTTTTTTCTGATACCTTGAGGAGAACTGAAAACGTATTCAATACCTAATACTTCTATTCCAACCATGTATTCCAATTTTGTTTCTTTGAAAACTTTGGGTAAATAAACATGAAAGATGATTGGATTATCAATTTGCATTTTTTTTTTTTTTAATTCTCAATTTTTTTTTATTTTATCAAACTATAATATACTTTATGAATAGATAGATACACTGTATATAAATAGAATGATAAATCCATTTTGTATGACAAATTCGAAAATATTTAATTTTATGACAAACTAATTTCAAAAAAAACTCCAATTTCAAAGATCATCCAAATAAGTGGTATTTTGTTTGAAAGGGTTATTGTTGATATTAGAACTAGAAGAAGTCTCGGGCTCCTCTTCTTCACCCTTATCATCATTAACTTTGATAAAAGAACGAGAAGGACCTCTGCAAATGGGACATTTATTGGTTTTAATTCTGTAGATATCTGCACATAAGATACACAAACACATATGTCTGCAAGGTAAAACAACTACATTTCTTGGTTCAGCCATACATACAACGCATTCTCCACCTTGGGTTGAATCACCGTAAATCTCTTGCACGATATAAGAATGGGAATTGTAGAAAATTTTTTGTTGTAAAAGATGTGCTGTGATTTCTTCAGTTCTTGTTATATTGAAATAGGATACTTGTATATTACTATTATTTTTGATTTCCTTTTTCTCATCATTCAACAGATAATTTCCCACCGATTCTTCTTCCCCTCCCACTGTTTTTGCAACAATGATCAGAGGATATCTCTTTTGTAAAATATCATATTTCAATTCTTCTTTTTCGTAACATGAAAAATCCACAGATTCTTCCCATTCTTGTTTGATTTGAATATTATATCCTTTTTTTACTTTTATCACCGAATTGAAATTTCCTTCTTTCAATGGTATATATCTGTTTTATGAAAAAGGTATTTGTTATGAGCTTGATAATTCGAATATTTAAATGAATTTTACAAAAGTTGATCCTTTTCTCCTATATCTGTTGCACTATAAAATATTTGAATTTCTGCATCTTCTTCACAATCAAAAAGAAAGCTCAATCTGCTTTGTTTTTGCTAATTTTTGTTTTCAAAAAGTAAAAATTTTGATTATATTTTCATTTTACTTTAAAATAAGCCAAAATTTTCATAAAATTTTAACATACAAGATTTTGTTCAAATTGGAGTGATTTTGGATGTATATTTATCAAGCATTTTATTATGGGAGATTGTATAACTTTGGGAGGTGCATATATTATCTCTCCTCCATCTTCTATACTTTCAAAATCGATATTATTATCTGTATTTTGAGATATTACTACATCATTTTCATTATTTTCTTGATTTAAAGGATTCATTTCATGATGATCATCTATTTTTCGATTGAAATGTTTAAATGTGATGAATTATATAGATGTTAATTTTAGATATACTTTGTATGTTCAAATTATTTGATGCGCTTTGTCCCATTTTTTTTTTTTATTTTTATTTTTACAAAGAAATTTTTTTTGTTCTTTTTTCTTTTCATAGAATCAAAATTCTTCCAAGTGGTTTCATTTATGTGATTATTTGGAAGGATATTTGTTTCCTCAGTCTTTAAATGAAAAAAAATTTGAAAAAAAAAAAAAATGAAAGGATACAATAAAAAGATTAGAGAAACAACAGAATGGGAAGATTCATTGATCAAACATAAAGTGGGACCATATGCAGATTATGATCCTGAATCAAATATTGAATTTGTTGAAGGAACAGAAACAGAAGAAGAAAATTTGAGAAGACTTCGTGATTTTAAACTTGAAAATGCCTCCTTGGATAAATTAGATGAATTTGAAGATCAAGAAGAAGAAAAAGTTCTTGAAGAATATAGGTACCAATTTTTGAATTGAGATCAATTTTTATATCTCAAGATTAGATTCTATTTTATTGAACAATTGAGATCTAAATAACATTACTTTTTCTAATTGATCATTTTACCAATTTTTTTTCAATTCTCCTTCCCCTCTCATATTTCTAAAAAAATTCAAAAAAATAAAGAAAGAAAAGATTAGCAGAACTCAAAAAGAATACAGAAAATAGCAAATATGGTTGGAATTGGAACCAGATACAATTATTCTTTTTTTTTTTTCTCTTATTCCATTTTAATTTTTAGGACATGTTTTTACCATCACTGCCAAAGATTGGGAAAAAGAAGTTACTAATCCATCAAAGGAATCATTTGTAATTGTATTTCTTTATCAACCAAAGTAAGATAAATTTTAATCAAAAATAAACTCTATAAAACAGAAGCCATTTTAATAGATCTGATTTAACCATTCCTATTATTATTTTTATTTTCAGCCAAATAAAAATAAAAAATCAATTTTATAAAAAATAGGGTTAAAGGATGCAAGATTGTAGATGAAGCTTTGGAAGATTTGGCACACAGATTCAGAACAATAAAGTTTGTAAAAGTGTTGAGCACAGATGCAATCCCAAACTGGCCCGACAAGTTTCTCCCTGCTTTCCTCTGTTACAAAGACACCGAGCCAAAACACCAAATAATAGGGTTAGAAGCATTAGGAGGACCAGAATTAACAACCGATAATTTAGGTTAAAAAAAATTAAAATTTTTTTAAATTTTTTTTTTTACATATTTTTTTTGGGACTTTTTTTTTTTACATATTTTTTTTGTCTTTTTTAACAGATTTTTTTTTACATTTTATTTTATTTTATTTTATTTTAGAATGGGCTTTGTATAAAAAAGAAATTTTGAAAACAACGATAAAATTCGATCCTCGTTACAAAAATAGCAAGAACAAGTACCATGACGAAGTTCTTGAGGATGAGGACGATGTTTATGACGTTAACAACTCCAAACTCAACTATGTTGGGAAAGGTGGGCTTTTTCAGGACGTGGAAGAACTTGAAGAACATTTCAATCAAAATTTTTAATTTATTTTGAAAAACATAATTTTAATAAAAATAAAGAAATTGTGTTTATGAGTATTATTTATTTTGAGGGAGAATAATAAACGAATCATCGTAATCTCTTATAATAACAAAATTACTATTCTCTTTTTTGTCGTTAATGTGATCGTTGTTATTGTTATTGTTGTTATTCTCAACGTGAGGAATGGGGAAAGGGTGATGTTTAGAAAATAACTTTTTTCCATCTTTATTTACCAAAAAAGTAGGACTGTGAAATGTGCAATTCTTTCCATAATCTCCCCTTATCTTCAAAATTGTTTCATTTATTTTTTATTTTTATTTTTATTTTTTTTAATTTTTTCAAAATTTTGATATTTTATTTTTTTTAATACCTGGAATGCCCTGTGAAAACTTTTTAATAAAGAAAAAGCATCAGGGTAAGTAGTTTTATTTAAGTTATTCCAATCATCCAATTCTTCATGTGTTTTCCACTCTATCACTATTTTTCCCTTTATTATGAGGCAAGGGTTTATTTGGTTTGTTCTTTTGTTTATGTGTTTACAAAATTCACCCACCATCCCCTTATATTCTTTCAAAATAAAATTAAATTTTTTTTTTATTTTTATGTTTTTTTTTATTTTTTTTTTAAATTGTTTTCTTATTCAATTTTTTTTTTTTTTTTTATTTTTTATTCAATTTTTTTCTTGCCTGTAAAATTCCCATTCAAATTTACACTTTCAAAAATATTGACAGCAAATAATTGACAATTATTAACAAAATCATCGTACATGATATTTTTGTTCCATTTTTCTATGACTTCGCAAATCTTTTTTCTATTTTCTTTGTTATTTTCTACCAACCCAATTTCTTCTCCTTCTTCATTTTGAGGGTCTTTTCAAAAAGTTTTTCATAATTTTGAAACTAAAATTTAAAAAAGAAACCATACAAATGAGAGATGTTGCGTTTGTACCTTTCCAGTCTTATTTTTTATTAAAAACAATCAAAATTTTTTTTTTTATCCAACGAAATTTTTTTAACCTTTTATCAAAACGAGATTTGAATCACACCAGTGAAGTATACTGTCATTTACTTGAACACTTTTTTGTCAGTTATATTAAATTTTTTTTGAGAAATGTTTTATGAAGAGTGTATTATACCTTAAATGTGTGTAACTTTTTCCATTTTCTTTCATTACTTTGCTGATGTACAATCTGATGGGGAAATATGGAAATGTTTTTTCTTTTGATTTTATATTTCCAAATAATTCGGTTTCAATAAACTCTTTTTTGCTATAGGTATCAATCAAATCCTCGATGCATTCCTCTTCTTCTAATTCAAAAGTTTCACGAAGAATTTTTGAGATATTCTTTTTTGTATTTTTCTTTTCTTCAATCATAAAGAATAGGTGGATATATTTTTTTGCCTATAGGTTTAATTAGCAAGCTTGAAAACAATTTTTTTTTTTTTTAATTAAAAAAATGGGAAATAGATCAAACAAAAATGAAAAGAAAAGAGCAAATAAAGAAGAATCACTCAATATTGTAATCAATCAAAACAATAAAATACCCCAAGAAATAAATAAAATAAATAATAATTTGATAATAACCAATAAAGAAGAGAAAAAAGAAATAATAGTTCAAAATAAAGCAAAAGTTCAACGAATAGTAAAATTGTTATTATTTGATTGTAAATTTCTTCAGGAAAGTATAAATTTTCATCAAAATTGAAACATAGATCGAAATAAAGAAAAATGAATTCACACAAAATGAAAAATTGATTTGGAAACTGATATTGGCTTATTTAGGATACAAAGATTTGGTAGAAAGTTGTAAAGTATGCAAATATTTCAATTCTCTGAAAACAAATGATTCCTTTCTTCAATTATTTTGTAAATTTAACTTCTCTCTATCCGAATTACCCAAAGATAAAAACAATTGGGTGGAATATCTGAGAGAAATCTTAAAATTAAAATGGAATACATCCAAATTCGAGGGAACAATCTTTTCAATAAAGGATGAATTTACCCTTGTGTAAGATTTTGGTTAAAAAAAGAAAATTGAATCGATCATATTCCCATTTTCAATTTAATCCAAAGAAATTTCCTTTAAATTCCTTTTTTTTTTTTATTATAAAAATAGATCAAATGAAAACAATTCTGGTTGGCAAGCAGCAATGACAAAAATGCCATTGATAGAAGGAATACTCTACCCTTTCCAACAAATTAGTTTGGTGAGTGATCTGATTATGGGAGGATGTTTTGAGAAAACAGAACATTTGAAAAGTTTCCCTTTTGGTGTTGATAAATACAGATTTGGTGTTTCTAATTTATGCAACGAGCTTTTTACCGTTTATGACAGTGTTGGATATGATGTTGAAGGTTGAAAAAAAATTATTACAATCTTTAAAATTTTTTTTTTAAAAGATTTATTTTAATATTTTAAAAATTAATTGGATATTTAAAAAAATTTTTTAAAATCTTGAAAATTTTATTTCTTTTAAAAATTATTTTAATGTTTAAATTATTTTGATTTAGGAACTCCAGTTAATTCTTTCAGTCAAAATGGAATCTTTTATTTGTTATTACATTATTGTAAAATTTATTTATTGTTCATATTAAAAATTTTTCAATTTTTTTTTTTCTTTGTCTTTTTTAGGTAAAGGAGAAAAGATTGTTTCTTATTTTTACAAAAATCATGCTACTTATAACTACATAAGATACTTATTTTCTAAAACCATTGTCAATAACAATGATGATGTATTCGGCTGTGTTTGTAAGTTTTTTATTTTTTATTTTATTTTTTAAATTTTTTAAAAAAATTAGGTTGCTGCGGAAATGGTGTTCAAATAAAGTGTTTAGAGCCAATATTCAATGGAAAGAAATACCTGCCCAGTTATTACCTCTGATTATTTTTATTTCATTCAAAATTTTTTTTATAAAAATTAAAAAAATTGAAATTTTTGTTTTTCTCAATGTATGAAACAGTTGATAAAATTTTAAATGAGGAATACAAGGATTTGGATCCAAATTTT
>JAMYWO010000216.1:58114-70850 GCA_024220525.1 Cochliopodium minus
AATTTTTGTTTTTCTCAATGTATGAAACAGTTGATAAAATTTTAAATGAGGAATACAAGGATTTGGATCCAAATTTTAAAAAAATGATGAAGATTCTTACTAAATCTGGAGCTGGTAGTTGTTGGCATAAAAAAGGAACTTTCAAAGACCATTTATACAGTGTTTGGAGAATATTGAAGATATGGGATCAACCCCAATTTATCTGCAGGGTTGGATTATTCCATAGTGCTTATTCGTAAAACCATTTCTTAAATTCATTTTGACTCTTACTTCCTCCTTTAAATTTTAATACCTCTTTTTGTTTATAAAAAGAAATTCTTATGTCAATTTGAGGATAATTGAAGATCGAAATGTTGTATCAGAAATAGCGGGAATAGATGCTGAAGAATTTATTGTAAAATGAAAAATTTGTTAGTAAAAATGAATCGTTATTGAATCAATATTAATCATATATACAAATGATATGATAATTTGGAACTCAAAGATTAATAATAGTATCTTAAGTTGAGATATTAAAATTGATAAACATTTGAAGAAGATTTAATTTAAATTCTTAATATAAATTTTTTAATCAAAAATAGTATATGTTTTGCAGAATAAATAGAAATGAGCTGATTTATGATAGGATTTATAAAAACGAAGAAATAATGAATTCTTTTGAACTCCCTCCTCTCTTTGTCATGAATAACATTGAATACTCCAAAAACAATTACAAAATTAACGAGAATCGTGATAATGACAACAATGATAACAAGAATCACAATGATAATAAAAATAAAGAAAACAGTGAAAAAGAGAACGATGGTGAAAATAAAGTATTTTCTCTTTCTTTGAAACAAGTATTAGAATTGATCATTCTCACTATTGCTGACTTTTCTGAACAAGTAATTAAAATTAATGACCTATTTAATATGATTTAATTTATTTTAATATGTTTTAATATATTTAAATTTATTTAAATTTATTTTAATTTATTTAATTTTTAATTTCATTTTAAATTTTAATTTCATTTTAAATTTTAATTTCATTTTAAATTTTAATTTCATTTTTATTTGTTTTATTTTTGTTAACATTTTCTCTCAAATCAAAAGACTCATTCATGGCAAGATGAAATATTTGAAAATGATGGAAAATTTGATTATTCGGGAAATGACCCTTCTTTTTTATTTCCTGGTGAAATGAAACCAGGGTTCTTTTATTTTGTTTTTAATTCAAATTTTTTTATTTTTTATTTTTTTTCCACATAAAAAAAGATTGTGGATGCATTTTGCTTCTAAAATGGGAATGTTGGTGAGAAAAAACATGGATAAACTGAAAGAAAATGAAAAAATAAAAATAATTCCGCTCTTTGATTATTGTACCAAAATAATTAGTATGGAAGATGAAAAAGAAAGCAGGGACTTATATTGGGATCTTATGACCAAAAAAAGAGGAAAGAAATTTTTGGAAGAATCAAGAGAGGATTTGATAAAAATAATCAAATTAAATCCTTTTATTGGAGAACCTCATCTTTTACTTTCTCAATTTTTTCTTTATCATTCTTCTTTTGATCTCGCAGAGAAAGAGGCTTCTTTAGGTTATGATCTCTTGTGTACATTGGGGAGTAGTTGGGACAAGAGAATTTGTTTTGAAGGTTTAAAAGAATCACAATCAAAATTTTTTTATTTCTTGGAAAATTAACTTTTTTTTTTTTTTATTTAAAAAAGGATGGTTGAGTTGGGCAAAAGTGTTAAAAGAATCTGCTTCTTTAAAGGTTTGGAATAATACTGCTTTTGGTTTGATTGGACTTGGAAAGACTTTTGATAAAAAATAAATAAAGATAAAATTTTGAGTTTTCTTAATTTTTTATTGTTTCGAGGTTTTAAATCTTTTTTTTTTTTTTGATTATTTCCATTTAGAAGGATTCAAGAAATTCCTTTTTGGTAAGTCTTGTGCATCTTTTCCAAACCACATGACAGGATTTCTCCAAACTAATGGTCCAGAAGGTGGAGGAAGTTCAATGTTTAAAACAAAAGTATTCACAACTCTTTTTTTTTTTTTTTTATTAATTAAATTGAAAATATTAAATTGAAAAAATTGAAAAAATATTTTTTTTTTACCTGTAATAACAATAAGGCTTATTTTCATCATCTTTTGTGATATAACGAGAAGCGCCAGTAGTCTCAGCAATAGATTTCCAAAGGAAATTGTCAGTAGCAACGGTGTAGAGTTTGCGACTTTGTTGGGAAAGAGCGGAGAGATCTTTTTGTGAAAGGTACTTGAAAATGGAAAGTAAAATGTTTTTAGGTAAAATTCCAATGTAACTGTACTTCATGTCTTCTTTGTACAACTCATCAAATATTTTCCCTTCTTTGTTTCTTCCTCCAAAAAAATAAAATTCTCCTGTAAATGGTACTATTGACGCATTGAATCTTTTTATTTAATTTAAAAATATTTTTAAAAATAAAAAATTAAAATTTTAAAAAACTAAAAAATTTAATTTAATAAAATAAAATAAAAAAAAGAAAAGATTACCTGACACTCGGAGAGTTTTCTTCCTTAATAACAGAACCAGACAGTTTATCTACGTTAAAAATTAAATGAAAAAAAATAAATTTTTAAAAAACCAATAAACAAAAAAATATAAAATAAACTAATAAACAAATAAATTCACAAAATAAATAATGAAAAATGATAAAAAATAAAAAAAACAAAATGAAATTCAAAAAAATAAAGAAATGAAGAAATAAACTAAAATAAATTCACAAAATAAATTAAAAAAAAAAATCTATAATAAAAAAATAATAATAAAAAAATCAAAAAAAAAATTTAAAAAATAAAAAATTAATAAAATAAAAAAATGAAGAAATGTTGTACCCAAATCGATTTCGAGGAGGTTGTGAAAAGAAGAGTCATCAGAGTTATTTGATTTTCCACCAATGATGAAAAGGAAACGGTTGGAATAAAAAGAAGAATGTCCACTTCTCGCTTGTGGTACATTTCCCCCTATTTTCAATTTACTCCATTTATTCGTTCCAAAACAGTATCCCCAAACTTTATCAAAAAATTTTAAACAAAAATTAAATTAAAAATTAAAAAATAGAAAATATAGGAAATAAATCATAAAAAATAAAAATAAATTAAAAATTGAAAAAAAATCAAAAATAAAACAAAATTAAAAGTTATAAAAAAAAAAAATTGATAATTATTAATAAAAAATAAAAAATAAAAAATAAAAAAATAAAAAGTAAATTGTAAAAAAAAAATTATACAATCATCCAAATTTTTTCCTTCTCCAATTCCTAGAATATTATTTAAAAAAAAAATTGTTTTAAAAATGAATTATGAAATTTGAAGAAAAAAAAAACCTCCGAAAACGAGCATTTCGATGTCACCCCCTCTTTGTGCGACAACAGCAGAATGTTGAAATCTGGATGGTGGCTTTTCTCCCTCTACATTCAATTTTTTCCACTTTTTTGTTTCTTTCAAATAAAAATGTTTTAAGAAAAAGATAATAATAAAAATAATAATAAATAAAAAATAAATAAAATTTTAAAATTATTCTAAATATTTATTGTAAAATATAAAAATTTATAAAACTTTAATTAACAAAATATTACATAAAAACTATTTATTGACCGAAAACAAATTTAAAATTTTTAATCCGAAAATTATAGAAAAAATCAAGAAGATTTTTTAAAAAAGGTTTTTTTTTTTACCAAAAGTAAATTCCCATATTTCATCACATTCCATACTCAACCTATTTAAAAAATGAAAAAAAAAATAAAAAAATAAAAAATAAAAAATAAAAAATAAAATTAAAATTAAAAGTAATGAAAATCAAAAAATGAAAAAGATTACGAGTTTTCATAACCACCAAAAATGAACATTTTGCCGCCATAAACTACAGAAGTATGGCCATATCTTGGTGATGGTTTGTCTCCCTCCACTATTACTTCTTTCCAATCCAACTCTGGAACATTTGCTACCCAGATATCATTTCTTTCAAAAGTAAAAGAAAAAAGAAAATAAATTCAAGAAATTTATGAAATTATTTATAAAATCTTATTCTTTTATTTGAAAAGATAAATCAACTATTTTAATTATTAAAAAAATTGATTTTCTTTTATTATGTCAATTTTTAAATTTATTTTTTGATTTCAGTTAAAATTTAATTTCTTCATATTTTGAATGAAAAAAATTACCTATAACCATTTGATTTTCCTCCAAATATCCATGCTTTACCATCAGAATAGTAAGATGTATGAAAGTGTCTCGCTTATTTTTTTTTTGAAATTATTTCAGAAGGAAAATTATTTAAGAAATTTATAAAAAAGTCTTATTTTTATGAAATTATTACCTGGGAAGTTGGTATTCAATTTTTCCCATTTTTTATTTGCTGATGAGAAGGTTTTATTGGAATTATTGTTTCAAAATTTCAAAACGATATTTTAAAAAAATTTACGAAAACTGTACGCTAAGATTGTTTCTGAAAAGCTCCCATCTTTATCTGAGCCTCCAACAACATAAAAAACATTGTTATGGTAAAAAGAGGTGTGTCCTTTTATTAATTTTTTTGATTGATAAAAAAATTATAATTAAGAAACGTAATATTACCATATCTTCCTTCTTCAGTATCACGAGTTGATTCTGATACTTTTGTCCAACTGTGAGAATGTTTTTGATTTTCTATTTGTTTAGTTAAATTTTTTATTTAAATATTCATTTGTATTTAAGTGCAAAATGTTACTCTTTTGAATAATTTTGTTGATCATTCTCCTTTAATTTCCAAATTTATTTTTTTGGTTGGAAAATATATATTCAATTTTTTTTTAATTTTTTTTTATTTTGAATTTATTTTAAAAAACCATTTTTGGAATTGTAAAAAAAAAAATGTGAAACTTTAAATTTAGTATGTTTAAAGAATGGAAACACCATAAGACTTATACCTGATTACAAGATTGAGAGAATTGAGAAAAGGATTAACTTCTTATTGATTTTCAAATTTCTCCCCCAAATAAATAAATAGTTCAATATCCAAAATAATTATATCTATCAAAGCATGTCCATTTTAATCTTCTTCCAACCAACTTATTTTTCTGAATATAAATTGAGAAGAAATGATTAAGAAAAAAAATAAAATAAAAAAAAATTGAAAAATGGATAGAAAAGAAAGAAGATCATTCCTTGTATGTTTATATAGAAAATAATGAATGAATTAATTTATCCTTTAAAAAAATTGATTAGTCATCAAAAATATCAACACTTTATCAAAATGAAACAGAACAAACATCAAACAAAAGTTTTTCCAATAAGAAAAGGAAAATAGATGATAAAATAGATAACATGATCAATTCAGGAGATTTGCTTAAATTAGATAATAATCCAAAAAAAGTTAAAACATTGAGATTAAATAATGTATTGGAACTTGGAGGGATTGAAAATAAACCAAAGCCTCTAGTAAGAAAAACTTTTGAATACCTTTTAAATTACCCCCTTTTCAATTATCTTTTAATTCTGAATCAAATTATTAAAGAATTACAAAAAATTGCAAAAACAAAACAAAATCAAAAAACAAAAAGAGGAAGAAGAAGATGAATACATGTTTGAAACAATGGGAATTAGAAATAAAAGAGAGAAAAAGGATAGTTTGAAACACAAAGACTTTATAACAAAACTTTCAAGAACAAGTGGAAACATGAAATTTGATGCTCCCAAATTTAATGATAGAAGAGGAATGGCTTCTAAAATCACAAGTATTTCTGGTGTATTACCTTCCATAGGAAGAGTTATCAACGGTGCTACTCTCAAATTAAATAGATCTTTTCTTAATTCAAATGATCCAAACAAAAAATTTGATAAAAAGAACAATAATAAGAATAACAAGAATAACAATAACAATTTCAAAAACAATAAGTTTGGAAAAAATAATTCCAAAAACTTTCACAACAAGAAAAGTTCTAAAGGAAAAACAAAAAAGTGGAAGAAATAATTTCTATTAGATTAAATTGATTTAATTATTTTTAAATTTTTTTTTTTTTGTACCCAATTTTTAAACAAATTACATTTTTTTTTTTATGATTTAATTGATTGAGCCACTTTTGGTTTCAATAGAAAGAGGAGTGGAATTATTTTGATTTTCTGTTCCACCAACTTCTTCTCTTTTAATACCATTATTACTATTCCCTTCTTGTTTGGAGGGAGATGTGATTGTGATTTCCTTTAAAACTCCATTATTCTTTCCATTATTTACTCCACTATTGATTCCACTACCACCACTGATACCACAATTATTGATTCCACTATTATTGCCATTCTCTATCCCACCACTGCCACTTCCATTATTTACCCCACTATTGACACCACTACTGATACTATTGACACCACTATTGATACTTTTGACTCCATTACTGATATTATTGACACCACCACTTGTACTATTAACACCATTACTGATATTATTGATACCACTACTGATATTAGAGTTGGAATTGGAGAGATTATTCAAGTTTTCAATCTTTTCAAGTTTTCTTTCAACAAGTTTTTCTTTACTCCAACTTTCTTCACCTCTGTATCCTCCTATTTCCCTGTAACCCCCTTCTCCTCGATAACCCCCCTCTCTGTAACCTCTTTCATAATCTTCTGTACCCTCTCTGTAACCTCCTTCTCTGTAGCCTCCCTCTCCTCGGTAACCCCCCTCTCTGTATCTTCCTTCTCCCCTCAATCTCTCTCCACCCCTGTATCCATCTTCCTTGTAACCTCTCTCCTCAATTCGGTAACCTCCTTCCTTATAACCACCCTCCTTGTATCCTCTTTCTTCTCCTCGGTATCTTTCTTCCAATCTGTACCTCTCTTCTCCCATTCCTCTGCTTCTCCCTCCTCTATACATTTCTTCCTCCCTCATCCAAGCCCCATCCCTGTAGCCTCCTTCTTTGTAAACCCTCTCTCTGAAACCCTCATCCCTGTAACCTCCTTCTCCTCTGTAACCCCCCTCTCCTCTGTAACCTCCTTCTCTGTAACCTCTTTCCTTAAAACCTCCATCCCTGTAGCCTCCTTCTTTGTAACCACGCAAACTAAATTCTTCTCTGTATCTTTCTTCCCTCTCCAATCTTTCTCTATCAAGCCTCTCGATCCTGTATCTATCTTCCATTCCCCTCATTCTATCCTCCACTTTTATGCTTTTGTCGTCATCTCCTCTGCTTTTATCCTCTCCTTCTTCTTCTGTTTCTTTGTCTTTGGGATCAACAAGGAGGGAAAGGGAATCTTTTTGATTTTTTTCTTCCAAAAGCAAAACACGCTTTTCTTTTTCTTCCAAACCCAACCCCACACCCCCAAATTCACCTGTAACTCTAATTTCTCTTTCCCTGTATAATCTCTCCTTCATTCTTTCTTCATCTCTTTCCCTGCTCATCCCTCCCAACTTCTCTCTTTCTACACTAACCCCTCTGTATCTCTCTTCCCTTAATCTCTCTTCTTCTCCTCCTCCCAATCTATATCTTTCTCCGCTACTCCCTCTGTATCTTTCTCCTTCCCCCCCTCTGTATCTTTCTTCTTCTCCTCCTCTGTATCTCTCCCCTCCCATTCTGTATCTCTCTTCTCCCCTGTATCTTTCTCCACTGCTTCCTCTATATCTCTCACTGCTGCTTCCTCTATATCTCTCTCCTCCTTTGTATCTATCTTCTCCTCCTCTGTATTTAAAATAAGGAGATTCTTCGTTGTAGGGATGATATCTCACTTTTTCGGGAGAATAGCTTGGACTTCTTGATCTCTTTGAATAGTTGTGTGGATTATATTTTTTAGTTCCTTTTGTATCCAAGTACATTGGATTTCTTGGTGCTGCAACACAATTTCTTGCCAAATGACCAGAATCCCCACAGTTGTAACATTTAAAATTATCCCCTTCTATTTTAAGAAAATAAAAAATTAAAAAAAAAAAATTTTTGTTTTGATTGTTTGAATTGGGGTTGATTATTCTTTTATTTGGATTGATGGGAATAATTTTCCAACTTCCACTTTCCAAATGCCAATCCCAAACCACTCTTTTAAAAAAGCCAATATCCAATCCATTTTTAAAAAATTATTTTACTATAATTATTATAATTCCTTGCTTGAGAAACTTGTATCAATCTATTTCTGATTATCTTTTCATTCATTTCTGTGAGAATATTTTGAATTATAAAAATATTAGAATTAAAAGAATTGAAACCTTTCAAAGCATAAATAGAATCAGACTTTTTGAAATAATCCTAAAATTAAAGGGGAAAAATGAGAAAGGAAAATTATTTTTTGTTTTTTACCACTATTCCCAAATCATTTTGCAATCTAATATTAGATATTTTTCCATATTTTATAAAATATTCTTCCATTTCATCCAAAGATTCGAAACCTCTAACAAATAACCTGTATGACATTCTTCCACTCAATCAATTTTTTTTATTATTTTATTTTTTTATCCTAAAATTGTTTATTATTTTAATTCATTGAATACCATCAAGATCTTGATCCATTCTGATTTATCCTCTTCAAAAGAGAATCAAATAATTTAAAAGTGATAAATGAACCAAAAAATTTGTAAGCAAAGAAATAAAGATAGGAAGGGGAATAAGAAATAATTTTAATTTGTTTTTAAAAGAGGATCAAATTTGGTTGAAATAATTGATTATTTAGGTTCAAATTTCAATTTCTTTTGTTGAAGGTTTCCATCATCAATCAATCTTTTTTTGGTATTAATGATCGAGTTAGAACGGAAAGTAGGATAGAATTCTCTAAAATCTTTTTCAACACTTCTGAAACTAAATTTATTTTTAAAAAAGAAGAAAGATAAGAAATGGGTAATGAGTAATACAAAAGTATTAAAAGTTTATATGAATGAAAAAAAAGTTACAAGACGATATCATTGGAGTAATCTCTCACATAATTAAGGAAATTGTAATGAAACTTCATTTTATCTGTATCAGAGAGACTGTTATTTCTGAAAATGTCACTTTCGTACACTTCTTTCAAGATTCTGTTGTAATCTTATTAAAAAATAAAAAGAATGAAATAATAAAATTAAATAAATTAAATAAATTAAATAAATTAAATAAATTAAATAAATTAAATAAATTAAATAAATTAAATAAATTAAATAAATTAAAATAAATAAAATAAATTAAATAAATTAAATTATAAAAAAAAATAATAAAAGAGTTACCTTCTTCATTTTCGGAGAAACAGGAAAGAAGGGAGAGAAAAGTGAGGAAGAGGGAGAGAGAAGAAGAAAAAGGGAGGTATTCTTCAAAAAGTTTTTTGGACTCATTTGGAGAATTACAGTTTTTAATCAAAAAATTGGAAAAGTGAATCACCAAAAAATTAATTTCCTCCGCAAAATTATTACTGTTTTCCCCCTTTTTCCCGTTGTTGGTATGATTGGTAGGGGTGGTGGTGTTTTCTTCAGGGTTGGAGGGAGTGGTGGTAGAAGAGGTGTTTCCAAATGTTTTGAAAAGTTGAAGAGAGGATGAATAAATGTGTTTCACCAATTGAAGATTTCCTATTAAAACATTATTAATACTTTTATTTTTAAAAAAAAATAACGAAAAAAGAATCAAAATAACTGATAAAAATACTTGAAATAATTTATAAAAAATTAAATTGAATAAAATAAAACTATATTGAAATAAAAAATAATAGAAATGAATAAAAAATAAAATTAAAAATAAATAAAAAATAAAATAATAAATAAAAAATAAAATAATAAATAAAAATACCTTTGCGTTTTTGATAGTTGATGTGGTGAAGGATGGATTCGAGGTGAAGATTATTACGTTCATATTTAAAAAGGTTTTTGTAAAGAAGAGAAACATCATCCAATTGGTATTGTTCACAAAAAGAAGCGTAATGAAGAAGAATGCTTGGTTTGTTTTTAAAAAAAACATTTACTGCCCTTTTCAATACTTTTTGTGCTGCCTCTATCTTGTTTACTTTTTCCAAATAATCACTGTATCTCACAAAATACTCTTCGTAATTTGCCTTTTTTTAAAAAAAAAACAATACATTTTAGCTTTTGAAAAATAACATTAATTTTAAAAATATATCAAAGTTAATAAAAATTAAATTAATTTTAAAAAATAAATATATCAAAGTTAACAAAAATAAAATTAATTTTAAAAAATTTATTTTTTAGAAAAGAGTGATTAACAAAAATTTGTTATAATAACAAGTATACTAATTTATTAAACAATTATAATTCATAAATGTATTCAGAATTTAAATAAATTATTAAATAAATAAATGATATTATGAATTTTTAATAAAATTATTAAATGAAGAAATTACTATAATTAATATAAATGAAAATATAATTCTGAGATGGATAGTAAATTAAAATTGTAAAAGTAAAAGTTGTAAAGTAATAATGATAAAGTCGTAAAGTAATAATAAATTAAAGTAAAAGGAGGAAGAGGTGGAAGACTTTTTTTTTTTACATTCATTCCCTTTCTAAAAGAAAATTGAACTTTTTTTTTTTACTAATTTTTTTTAAAAAAAGACTGATCAAAAAACAAAAAAAAAATGAATTAAGAATCAAAAAGAAAGAAGTATATTCAAGAAATGAGATCAATTAAATATGATTGAAATTTAAAAAGATTATTAAAAATGTGATTTTTACTAAAAGATATAATTAAGATATCTTTAAGATATTATAGTTTAATAAAGATATAATTAAGATATCATAAAGATATTGAAAGGATTTAATAAGATATATTTAAAATATAATAGATATTAAAAGGCAAAGATAATAAAGATTAAAGTAATAAGGGGATGTATGAATAATTTAAATTATAAAGGAAAGGTTTATAATAGTTTGGTTATTTTATAAAAGGAATAAAAAGTATAAAACGATAGAAATTAAATAAAAAGGGAAAAGAAGAAGGGAAAAAAAAAAGAAAAGATTTACACAAGCAATCAAACAACGTTCAAAGGTAGAAACAATACGAGGATGATCTTGAAGGGAAAGGACAAAATCAAGGTAAGAATGCCAGTTGAGAAGGTGATCTTGAGATTGTTCTTTGAAATGAAAGTAGTAACGAGTAGAGATGAGATCTTCGTACTTTTTCATTTCTTCCATTGTTTTTTGGGAAGTTTTGAAAAGGTCTTGCAATTTGTTTAAAAAGTCTTGTTTAAGTTGCTCAGGAGGTTTGTTGAGTTCAAGGTTCAATCCCTCCATTATCTTTCCATTTTCTACAAATTCATTTAAAGGTCTTTCGAATACTCTGTTGAAAAATTTATCGTAAAAAGAAGTCAATCCTTGTACCGGTATTCTTATCACTCTTGACAGCAATTCGTTTACTTTCCCATTGTTTCCTTTGCTTGTTTCATACTCTATATATTTTTCCCAAAATCCCCCACTTGAATAATCCAATCCCACTACTTCACATCCTTCTTCAAATACTCTTTTTTTTTATTTTGTAATTAGATTAGGCTAAGATTTGGATTTGGATGAATTGTGTTTTACCTTCTTATTATATCTTCTTGAATATTTTGTTGAATGAGAAAACTGATATAATAAATCCAAATATCAACTGAATATCTAACTTCTTGGATTGCTTTTTCGTATATTGCCAAAGCTTTATCAAGATTACCAAAATTGTTTTCAAAAGAAGCATATTTTTCCCAATATACGTAACAATAAGGATATTCTGCTAAAAATGGTTCATAAATCTTGCGAATTTGATCTATATCATTCTTATTTTAAATAAAAAAGGAAAATAAGAAAAATTGTTAATTTATTTTCTAAAAGTTTTTTACTTTTTGTTCAATCAATTGAAGCAAATAGGTCCATGAATCAAATGCAGCAGGATTATTTGTAACAATATCTAAATACTGATAATAAAAATTTAATTATGTCAAATTAAAAGGGTATTCATTCATTTTACTTTTTGTTCAGGATTTTCCATCAATAAATAAAAGAGAAGATTTTTTTTTTTATTTAATATTTGAAAAAGGATAACTGAAAAATTTTTATAAATCAAAATATAAATCAAAATATGAGGATTATTAGGATGATTATTTGTTCTTTTTCTTGAATAGAATTTATTTATAGTTTAATATTAAATAATTATTAAAATAAAATTTTTTTGATTAAGATTCTCAAAAGGATAGGAGAAAGAAAAGAAAGGAAAGTAGATCTTTTGTTGACAGAAAATAAATAAAGGAGAGAAGTCAAAAGGTATTGAAGTTCATTGGTTTTTCTTGTTTGATTGTAATAAGAGAGGAGAGATTGGGAAAGTAAATTTTCTTTTTTTTCTCCTTCAATCAAAGAATTGAAAAGATTAAAAGAAGATCTGATAGATAGAGATTCTTTAAAACCAAAAAAAGGAAAAGGAAGAAGAGTAGAATAAATAGTAGAGTATGGTTCAATCATGTTTCTTTTGTTCGAATAAGTAGAAAAAGTGTGAATTTGAAAATCAAACTCTATTTCCCTTTCCCACCCCCCTTTTCCTGCATCTAATTCCCATTCTCCCTCTCTTCTGATCTCCTCTTCTTTTATTTCTTCTATCATTTCTCTTATTTTTTCTCTTATTTCTTTAGCATCATTTCTTGTCTCTCTAATTTCTCTTGTCTCTCTTGCATCATTCATTCTTATTTCTCTAATTTCTCTTGTCTCTCTTGCATCATTCATTCTTATTTCTGTTGTCTCTTTTATTTCTTTTGTTGTTTCTCCCTCTCTTATTTCTCTTTCATCACTTTCTTCTTTTATTTCCTTTTGATTTCTGTTGAT
>JAMYWO010000217.1:0-25888 GCA_024220525.1 Cochliopodium minus
TATCATCATTATTTAGATCATTATTATTTATTTTATTATTATTATCATTATTATTATTTAAATGATTATTTTTTATTTTTTATTTTTTTATTTTTTTATTTTTTATTTTTTATTTTTTATTTTTTATTTTTCATTTTTTTTATTTTTTATTTTTTTATTTTTTATTTTTTTTGTGCAGATTTTTTTTATTTTTTTTTTTTTTTACTTTCTAGGGTCAACGGAACAAAATTAGATTTTCCTTTAGATTCATTGGTAATGTTTGGGTCCAAATCCTCAACCCATGCTCTCATGTCCTTTTCGGAGTTTGCTTGAAGAATCCACACTTTGTGTTTGGTGATAATACCAAATGTAAAAGGGTTCTGAATGTTGGAAAAAATAAAAATTAAATCAAAAGTACAAAATAAATCCAAAATAAAACGAAAAATTAAAGTCAAAAGTTATTCTGAAAAATGTATAAAAAAAAATAAAAAATAAAAAATGAAAATAAAAAAATGAAAAAAATAAGAAAGTAAATGATAAATAAAAAATAAAAAATAAAATAAAAATAAAAACATGGAATAAAAATGAAAAAAAAAAATAAAAAATTAATAAAAAAAATGAAAAAATTTTTTTTTAAAAAAAAATAAAAATTAAATAAAAAATATAAAAATAAAATATAAAAAAATTGCTTCTTTGAATATAAAAAATAAAAAAAATTTAAACTTTAAATGTGATCAAAAAAAAATTGGAAAGCAAAAATAAAGAAATGAGAAAAGAAAATGATTATTTTTTTTTAAAAAAAAAAGAAATTGTCTTTACACTAGGATCAGGTTTGTTGAGAGTGATGACAGACTTGGCCAAATCAATAGCACCATTCTCCTTGATACCATTGTTAAGATCCTCCTTGCGAGTGTAGTAATAGAGGTAAGGCTTCCTGAGAACAAAGTATCTTCTCTTCCACTCGTTGTTTTTGCTTCTCTTGTTCAGGTACCCCTGTCTTCCCTTTTTCTGTCTCGTTTTGACTTCTTCTACTGTGACGGAGAGCTTTCTTGCTCTGGGGGAGACTAAGCCTTCGCCGATGCCGTTTTTAATTGATTTTTCAAGAATCTCTAATTGTCTAAAGTCAAAAAAAAAAAATGAATGAAACTAAAAAAAGCTCAATTTATTAGACAAAAATAAATTTTAAAATAAAAAAATTAAATAAACAAACAATAAAAAAAAAATTAAATATTAAAAAAAATCAAAAAATAAAAAAAAACTCTTTAGAAAATTGTATAAATCAAAAATTTAAAAATTGAAAATTAAAATAATAAGAGGAAAATATTATGAAAAAAATTTAAAACAAATTTTTTTGGTTGAATAAAAAATACAGTTGCGATTTGGATTTGAGTTCTTTGGTGAGTTTTTTGCTGGATGGCTTTAGCGGAGTTTTATTAGTTGTCAACTTGTTTTGAAGATCAAGTTCTTGTCTTTAATTTGTAAGAAAAAAAAAATTTTTTAAAAAAAATCGAATTTTTTAAAAAATCAAATTATTTAAATTAAATTTTAAAAAATTTTTACTTTAATTTTTCAGATTGTAAAATCGCTCCAAGATGCACAGCGTGTCCTTTGTGGTTTTCCATGATGGCGAGACTTTCATTTTGAGTGTCCAATATGTTTTTCAATGAGACGTGCACAAACTGGGAAGAGTCTTCCTCTTCATTTCCCAGCTCACTTTTGAATTTCTCGATCAAATGGGATTGAAAATCTAGAAGAAAAAAGTGTTTTAAAATTTTTATTTGAACTAAAAAATGTATGATAAAATCGAAAAATAAAAATAAAAAATTAATAAAAAATTAAAAATAAAAATAGAAATAAATTGTAAAATTTCTGACCACTTTTTCTTCCAAACTTTTTGTTATTTTCATATATCTTAAAACAAAATTCCTTGCTTATTGTGACAGGAGAATTGAGCTTATTCAACTTCAAAACGATCATTAAAGTGACGACAACCCTTCCTTTAGTGATTTTATTGAGGTCTTCTTTGGTTTCGTTTGGCCAGTTGAGAGATACGAAATCCTTTCCGGACTCCAAAATTTTGAGCGGGATGAGCAAGTCTTGGTTGGTGTTTGTATCTTCAGATGTGAACTTTCCAAAAAACTTGATGCCAGAAAAAGAAACAGAATCCCATCTAAAAATAAAAGATCATTGATTTATAAATCAAAAATTTAAATGTTATCCAACATTTCTTTATAAAATAATATGATAATTTGGATCATTGATATATATTCTGAAGTTGATAAGAATTAATCCATAAATGTTTTCATACATTTAAAAAATTAAATTTAATTTTTTTAATGTTACCTTTCCACAACTAAATTAGGATCTGAAGCCTCCATGAAATATATTTTCAAGTTTCTGTTGATGTTCTCCCTCAACCTAAACACGACGCCAGGGTTGTTCCAAGGCTCAAACTTGGTGGAAACGACCTTAAAGTTGCTACTGTCGGAACTAGACTCGGAGATCTCCAATTTCAGATCAAAATCAAAGAATTGGGGTTCGTCTTCTTTCTTTTTGGAGATTTTTTCAAGGATGGATTTTTTTTGCTTGTAAGATTTGACCCATACTTCGATAGGCATGAATTTGTGCTTCAAATGATCCAAAAAATCTTGGGAGACGTTCTCAAAGGTGAGGGTTCTCAAGTGATTGAAGATGATTTGATTAGAGTTCTTCTCTTTGTTTTCCTCGACGATTTCTGTCTTCAAATTTTGTTGATTCCAAAGAGAGTAAGTACAATAGATGAAGGTGAAATCGGATATTTCGAGATTGGATATTGCTTTGATATGGACGTTGTATTGAAGGGTCTTTCCCAACAAGAAGAGATCCCATTCTTTTTCTTCGCTGAAACAGACGTCAAAGTTGGCAACTGGCTCTATTTCCACCGATATTTCTCCCAAATTTTCTCCAATATGAGAGACAATTACAATGTTCCATTTCAAAGCAGAGAAATAATACAAGTGCTTCAAATACAAATGACCAACACCAAGCAAAACCTATTTAAAAAAAAATAAATAAAAAGATTAAAATTAATTTTAAATTGGAATTACATTTTGGGTTTTTATGTTGAATGGATCATCCTTGGGATCATTGTTTTCAATGACAGAGTTTTTCTTATGCAAACTCTCCAAATTGAGCTTCAAATGCTCAAAGTTGCCCGAATCACGGTTATCAGAGTTGCTTTTCCTCAAGTCAATGTTGATACTGATATTCTCAATCTCCCTCTCATACATCTCCCTCATCTGTTCCAAACGCTCCATAAACTCGGACTGAGTAAAGAAAGCAGTGGTTCCCTCTTTGTTGTCCATCGCTTGAACCAAAATTTCAGTATCTTCAACAAATTCACCAGAATTGAACTTTTCAGGATCAGGAAGCACAGGACGTACGGAGATTTCGAACCTGATATTCTTTTGAAGAGAACTCGCAAGATTGTTTGCCTCGTTGACCCACATGATGGTTGATATCAATTCCTTTTCCTTCTGCTGAGTGTTGAGCTTCTCTTTGAATCTCTTTTCTTGGGAGATCTGAATTTTCTCTTTTTTCATTTCGAACACTTGATCCAATTTCTCATCGCGGCTCTGTATCTTTCTTTTCTGATTCTCAAAATCGTTTTCTGCCTCTTCTTTGAGCTGTTCCTTCTTTTCTTCTGATAACTCCATTTTTTCGATTTCGCTGATTTTTTCTTGGAAATTCACTTTTTTCTCTTTGAGAAGTTTCTTTGACTCTTTTTTGTCTTTTTTGAGCTTCAACAGAAAATCTTCAATCAAGTTTTCATCTTGTTGGAGAGTTTCTTGATTACTAGTGAGTGCTTCAACCAAATTACTGTTCTGTTGATTCGCAAACTCTTTCACAGCAAAGTGCCAATCAGGAGAGAAGCTGTCATTAGATGATTCGTCTTCCTCAAAAGGGTTGTTAACTCTAAAAACGTGGTTTGTCCCCAAAATAACTCTGAAATTGTGAAAAAGAGAAATGGGTCCCTTTATTAACTCTCCATTTACATATACATGTCCCTCTAAAGGTTCTATTGTAATTGTGTTGTCCTCATTTTTCAGCACACAATGCTCCTTTTCTATTCCGATACCAGTAAGATAGTGGTTTTGTTGGACACTGGAATCGAATCTCCCTATTTTAATTATTCCATCCGGAAGGTAGTATACCAAACATTCAGAGTGTAGAGGATCTTCGTGAAGATTTACAAGTGCAGGAATCCTCTTGAATTGAACTTTACCAGTGACTCCTTCTATATTCTAAAAAAAAAAGATTTAAAAAAATTGTTAAAATAATGATCAAAAAATACTCACATGTTTCGAATTTTCCGACTTTGTTCTTTCCATTAACTCTTTTGTTTTGAATAATTTCTCTTGCCAAGATAAAGTTTGCTCCAATTTTAAATGATCAAACAGCTGTTCCGTTTGTTCGAGCTTCTCTTTTAAATTTGACATGTCCCCTTGTCCAGAATTTTCACCTGAAGGAGTATTAGGAAGAGAGCCTCCATTACGGAGCATTATCTTCAATTTTTCAATCTCTTCTCTCAACTCTCTAATCAAAATAGCATTTGGATCTTCATTAACAATAGCATTGTTCTTAATAGCTTTGGCTCTTTCAGCATATCTCAAAGTACTCAATGTTTCTTCAAAATTGATATCAGCAGGACTAATGGCTGCTACCATGATTGTTTTAGCATTACCTCCGAGAGACTCTTTTAGCAACCATGTTAAGACAGAGTCACGGTAGGGAACAAACACATTTTTGTTTACATTCTCCGGGTTGGATTTCTCTGCGAGGGCATTAATGACGAGGCCCAACGAAGAAAGAGACTTGTTAATTCCCGCTCCTTCTTTGAGTGTGTCTCCTTGTGCTCCTGTCTTTTTTGCTCTTTCACTTCCAGCAAGATCAACAAGATTGATTTTACTTAATTATAAATAAGTCAATTATATATTTTTAATTAAAAGTCGATTATATGATATAAGAGATTTCACAATTGATCTTTAAATTGATAAATTATTCCTAATTCAATTTTTTACCTCACTAAGTCAGTTTCTATTTTAGTCAATGGATCCCTTTTGGTTTGGGTGAATACTATCGAAAAAATAGCATGTGATCTGGAAGATGTGGCATTCATATTGGTGGCTGCCACTGTTCTGGTCTTACTACCTTCATCCATAATCTCTTCTACCTCTTTGAAATTGGATACTGCACATTTGGTTAAACTTTCGACATATGGGCCAGTGGATGGATGATTTCTCACTTTTAAATTAACTTGTTTTGATTGTGCAACCAATAAATCTCTCACTTGCTCGTTATAAATTTCCATAAATGATACCTCCACTTTGTAGTTGATATTTGGGTCTTTGTTATTTTCTATTCTTTTAAATAATTCTTCGCAGATTAACGGAATTATTCCCACATCGGTTCCATATCCAAGCTAAATATAATATAATTGAAATATTTGAGATTATATTCATTTTATTTACCATACTATAGCTCTTTCCTGAACCAGTTTGACCATAAGCAAATATACTGGCATTATATCTTTTAGGTCAAAAAATGAATGAAAAAATTAAGTCTATTATTGTCTCATTTGATATATTCCTTACCCTTCAAATGCATTTTTGAGTACATCCAATCCAAGATCTTTGAATAATAATTGTTGTGTTGCATAATGTGAATCTTTTTTTTCATGAGACCAATAACTATAGAATGAATTCGAAAATATATTGATTTGAATTTTATAAATGAATGATAATTTTATTTTTATAACCTATGATCAAAAGTAAATGTTTTTTCTTCCTTTGTTGCAGGATTAGTGATTATCGTCGTTGGACCTTGCATTTTAATAACGCATGAAGAATTGGCTTCAATTTCTCTGGAATTAAAAGGTCTAACGCGGACTGCCACTATAATAATAACGAATATTAAAATATGTTTCAAAAGAGAAATTGATGATTATCATTACCTTTGACATTTGACATCCTATTTTTTTTTTTTTTATTGGAGAAATTTCAATTGAATATTATGATGTATCAATCAGTAATAAATGAAAACCTTCATATATTGTTCAAAAATATATGGTTTCAAAAAAATGATTAAAAAAAAATTTATTTGTTGAATCTTTTAGAATTGACACCCTCATTTTTGCCAGAAGGCCAAGTACTCATTAGAGCTTTATCTTTTGCCCTGGGATTCTCCTCAAAGTATTGATGTTTCAAAGCAAGAGATGCGGAAATTCTTTTGGAAGGATCATAGGTCAAAAAACGATTCAACAAATCGAAATTCTTATCAGTTATGTCAGGGAATACTTTCTTGAGATTATTATAAGGTTGTGTTTTCAATTTGATGTTTTTGATGTGAGGCAAATCATTGAAAGCAGGCCATATTTTGGAATTGGGAGTTCCCAATAGGTTGAATATTTTGTCGACTTGTTGGATTTCGCCATCACCAGGGAATAAAGGTTTGCTGGAAATGAATTCGGCAAAAATACATCCTACTGACCACATATCCACTGCTACTGTATATGTCTTTGTTCCCAAAAGCAATTCAGGTGCTCTATACCATAGAGTGACGACCAATGGAGAATATTCTTTAGATTGTTCTCCATATAGTCTCGCCAATCCAAAATCAGCGACTTTCAAGACTCCATTGTTGGTGTACAAAAGATTGGATGTCTTTAAATCTCTATGTATGATACAATTATCATGCATAAATTCTGTTGCATCCAATAATTGTAACATCAGACATTTTACTTCACTGGGAGAAAAGGGCTTCTCATTTTTCTCCATTAAATCTTTTAACTCATGCTCCACAAAATCCATTACTATGAAAAAATCCAATTTGGTTGGGCTCACTGCCACTTCTTTCACATTTATTATGTTGGGATGTTCAATGCTCTGTAATATCTTTATTTCTCTCAATGAAGTCAAAGGGAATCCTTTTTTCCCTTGATCCACCAATTTCAATTTTTTGAGTGCCACAATATCTTTGTTTTGTTTATCCTTTGCTCTATATACAACTCCATACGTTCCCTCATCTATCCTATTCAATTTCTCATAATTATCAACAGATCTACACCCAAATGTGTCTCTTTTCAAGGATAATTCTTTTTCCAATTCCAATTCTCTTTTCAATTTTTTAGATTTATCATCTTCATCAATGCTTTTTCTCTTATTATTCTCGTTTTTCATCAATCGCAATTTTTTTTTTTTGTCATGTTGAATTTTCACGTAAATTGAAAATTTTCAAAATTCTTGAAGAAAATGTAAGATAAAGTTTGATTTTCTAATGGAATCGTCACAAATATAATACAAAATGGGAAATAAAATCCATAATTTGGAAAAAAAAAAAAATTGTTTGATATTTGAATAATTGATAATATGGCATGTGAAGGATGTAAAATGGGATTATACAATCTAATTTTGATTTTGTTTTTAAGGTAAGACATCCAAATATTTTTCTTTCCAAAATAAACTTTACTTATTTTTTTTTTAGTGCTGCAGCATTTGGATATGGTTCATTGGTTGGTGTTTCTATATGGCAAACACAAAAAGTAGTTTTTCAATTCCTCTTTTGATCCAAAGAGAAATTATTTTTTATTGAACGATTTTTTTTAGAGCCAGGCAGCAGATAATTCCACTATAGTGTGTTCAGATCTTGCAAAGAAACCCTTTAAATATCAAGAAATTGTATAATCATTTTTCCATTTCAACATCACTTTTAACCATTATAATTATTTAACAGGGATCAACAAGCAAACAAGTAAAAAACTTTTAAAGAAGTACATCATTTGATTCTGATCTTATATTATCTACTCAATAGTTTATTCAATGCCCTTGGCCAGGAATTAATACTGCATTTCGCATAACAGGAGGGATAGTGATGTTTATTCTAATGATTGTTGGTAAAAAACATCCATATGATAATTTTTGAAAAAAAATAGCCTCTATAATCACAAGATCTTAATAATTTATTTGAAAGATTCCCTAAAAACAAACATATCAAAAATTAGAAAGTATTTATTTTATATTTTTTTTGCTTATTCAATACAATTCTTTGTTGTTTTATATTCAAGTTATCCTCATTCAAAATAACTAAAAAATTGAATAAATTTAATATCAAAAACACTTTTGACCTCATTATCTCCCATATATTGATTGAGAAAGAATATTTCAGCTTCGGGTTTAATTTAAATTATTTTGAAACTTAAATTTATTCGGCTCTTTCATGATCCCATATGATTGAACATTTCGAAAATAAATTAAAAATAAATAAATACCTGAATATTTTCACCTTCAATTGTATGGAGGCAAAAATTGAACTTTATCTTATTTCGTTTATAAATAAAATATATCCTCAATTATCAAATCAGATATGCGTTTCCCAATTTTCAGAGAATTTTTATGGAATCAAATTGGTTTTTGATTTATCATTTTGCATTTAACAATTGAATTTTTTATGTTGATAAATTTTGTTCCTCCTTATATCATTTGTTTTTCTTTTTTCAGCGTTGGTAATAGTCATTAGAGGAGGGTACGGAAGGGGTTTGTGTATCGTAGTTAACATCATCTTTATTGCTATGGTCATTGCCAATTTTTATCTGATGATATTTGACGCCGTGAGGGCCGTCCAAGGATACAACTATTGTAAATCTGTATGACTTTTTTGTTATTAAAAAAAAACTATCCAAATAATTTTTTTTTTAAAAATTGTTTTAATTTAAATTTTTATTTGTTTTTATTTATTTTTATTTATTATTTTTTTTTTCTTTCAGTTACCCAACAAAAAGTGTATCAATATTTTTGCGATCCCCATTTTGGTTGAGTTTGGAGAAATTCTTTGTATGATCGTCAACATTCTCTTGATGTTTTTCTACATTAGAAACAAGCACTATGAAAAGACTGGTACATACACCAACCAACAGGATGACTTGTAGATGTATCAATAAAATATTAAAAAAAAAAACAAAAAAATTTTTGTATTGTTTTTGTTGAGACCTATCGATTTCTTTTCAATTGAATTCTAGGATGATAAAAGGAGACTTTTTAAATATTAAAATACTTCTCACTAAATCTTATGGGAGCATGACCAGAAGGATAATCGATAGATTTGTAGATTTAATAAATCTATTTATTAAACTTCTAATAATTAGATTTCTTTTGGTGAGTAACATATCATCAACAATAGGGTATAATTAACATTCGATTTAATTTTTTTAAATAAATTTTTTAATTTTTAAATAAATTTGTTTCTAATTTCTTCAAGATTATCATTGTAATGAGGTTGTATGAACAGTTCATTTTTCAACAAATAAGGCACAATGTCTATCTTGTCTGAATATTCTTTAGTTGAACAAATATCAAGGAGAATGTTAATTAAAGATTCGATCGAAGGTCTTGAATTAATATCAGCTTTAGTCATTGAATCGACCATTTTTTGGATAGTTAAGTCAATTTGAATATCCCAATTTTTGATAATAAACTCAAAAGTTACTCCTAAAGAATAAATATCACCTAATAAAGTGAATAAAACTCTTTTATTGTAAATTATTAAAAAGGTCCTACTTCCGAATGATTCTTCTTTTGTGTTTATTTCTCTAGGGCTGAAAAACTCTGAAATAGTTCTAATTTTTTCCTTATTTTCTTTCAAATCATGCGAAGAACCAAAGTCAATAAAAATGTAGTAATATTGGCCATTCTTTGAGTAAAACATGATGTTATCTAATTTTATATCTCTGTGTAAAATATCACTTTTATGAAGTTTATTGAGTTCGTTCAAAAGCAACAACATCAATCTTACAAGATTAATTTCATTGTTGAAATCAAAATCTTTAATTAATCTTTTACCAAAAGAAAATAAAGATCCTCCTTTAAACAAAAGTTAAGCAATTATTTAAATACAAATTTTTAAACATTAACCTTCTATCCATTCAATCAACAAATATTTATCTTTAATTTTGTTTATCTTATCATCCAACAGTCCTACAAAACGAGAAGTAGTCAAATTTGGCACTTTTTTTTCAATGTTTCTTAAAGTTTCTATTTCTTCATACCAAAACTTGATTGCTGTATTTCCATTATTTAATCTTTCTTTTACAGCAACCAATGAATTTGTATTCAATTCCCTCATCTTAAAAATTCTTCCAAATCCCCCTTAACAAAATATAAAGTTTTAAAAAATGAAAACAGATCATTAAGCTGTTTAATGACATTTCACCTTGTCCAATAACTTGAACCAATGCAAGTTTATTATCAAAAAAAATATTTTTTGACATGCCTTTTTTAAACAAAAAAAAATTATCAAAAAAAAAATATTTCAAGATTTTTTTTCTTACATTTATCACATTCTTCTATTTTATCAAGCAAACATGTCTGAATTCCACAAAAAGCACATTTAAAATTTTTGATTTTTTCTTGGACTTCGTTTTTGGGTGTGATGCTGAAAAAATCATTGATGTTTTGGATGGTTATTTTGTTGTTTTCATCAATTCTGATCTTTTCAATTTCAAAAATAATCTGTTTTGCAATTACAGGATTGATCCATTGATTGACAAATGACTGAATGGATGAATGAATAGAAGAAAACAACATGTTAATGTCTCCTAAATCCGATTTTAATTCAATATTCATCACTTCTTGATTGTTTTTCTCGTTTTCTTTAAAAAAAGAAAGTTGCAAATGAGACTTTGTTTTTGTAACATCATTTTCAACAAATTGGAAAACGAATCCATTCATCCAATAAACTTCTTTTACCATTGTCTTTTTGGACTCATCCCCAACACAACTTTGTCTGATTCTGATGAATAGTAATTTCCAAAGAGAAGATGGTTTGAAAGGGAGGAAATAGTATATTTTCCATTCATTTTTGAATTGGTTTTGTTTTTCCATTTCAGAAAATTTTGGTTGTTTAGAGGGAAGCAAAAGAGGCACAATAAAAGTTCTAGTAATCTAATGGGTAAATAAAATTCAAATTAAATGTCACAAAAAAACATTTAAGATTTTTTTTTTTTTACCTTTACTGAAAATCCTTCTGACAAATATTTAACAGGTTTGCTTGGAATAATGAAATCGAACTGGGATAAAAGCGCGACAAAAATTTCGTAGAATTCTATTTTTTTCAGAATTTTGAGAAAGACGTCCAGAAGCAAATCATCTTCCGAAATGAAAACAAATTGCTGAGAAACGGCAGAATTTTCCACAATACCTTCGATTTCCAACGTAGGTTCTTTCTTGAAAATCTCTTCAACTAGCTTCTCTAAGTGATCTAATAAGTTTGAATAACTTATTTTGTCAACATTTGATTTTTTTATCTCTTCTTTGTCTCTCCATATTTCTATCAAACTTTCTTTTTTTGAATTTCCTTTCAACCATTTAATTATTTTTGTTGTTTCAACTTTTAAAGGACTTTGGTTCGACAATTTGTTGTGAATTTCTTGAATTGACATTTGAATCTTCTTTCTTCCCATATCCAAAATTGTTTTGAAGACTAAAAAAATTAAACTGTGTGAAATAATCTTTTAAGAAAAAATTTTTTAACCTAGATTAAACCATTGA
The DNA here is from genome assembly GCA_024220525.1 of Cochliopodium minus. Taxonomy (NCBI): domain Eukaryota; phylum Discosea; order Himatismenida; family Cochliopodiidae; genus Cochliopodium; species Cochliopodium minus. The sequence continues at coordinate 11,559 of JAMYWO010000217.1, forward strand.
GGATTTGCGATGATGACATCTTTTAGGATATCATTGTTTATATAAACAATAATTCCTAATTGATTAAGGTCAGATAAAATGTTCTCCAATTCTCTTTTCTCAACCGTTTCATTGTTTTCATTCAAAATAAATGTTTTCAAAGATTCCACACTAATAAAGGGAAACTCTGGAATATCAGAACCACCAGTATAAGTTTTTAAGTTTTGATTCGCAAAAAGATGTCTTAAGGGGTTTCTGGATTTATATCTTTCATTTACTAATTTGAATTTTTGTTTAGACTTCGATAAGCTTTCGATTGATTTTATGATCTGCTGATGTTTCAATGTAAATTTTACAGAATTTTCAACTTTGTTATATTGTTTGGAGATCAGCTCGTAAAGTTTTTGAATCCCAGATTTTTTTAGATTGAGCTCTCTGTTCTTTGCGATGGTGAAAATAAAATTTTCTTCTTTGAGCTTTAACTCTGTGTCATTGTAATAAATGTAGTCAATATCAAAGTATTGAAAGATGTGAAACTTTAAAGTGATATTGTTTTCTTTCACTATTGTTGTTATCACTTTTTTAAAAAAAAAAAAATTAAAAAAATAATTGAATGAATAAGAAAAAAAAACTAATTAAAATTTAAAAAACAAATTACAGTCATTAACTTCTTTGATTCTATCAAGAACCAAATATTCTATTGTTCCTTTTGAAACGGATTTTTCTTTTTGTATTTTTAAAGATGAGATCAACAAATCAAGTTTTGTGGCGATGAGAACAATAGGAGATTTGTCACCAATTTGAGTCTGCAAAAAATAAAACCAGTAAAGGAGTTTGTTTTGACTTTCCATTTCAGACAAGTCTTTGGAAATATCGAATAAAAGTAAATAAACAGAACTGCTTTGGAAGAAAAAAGAATGAATAACGTGATACTCTTCATGTCCCGCAAAATCCCAAAGAGAATAGCAAGAATTTGTTTTTTTGTCTTCCCATTTGTACATTTCTACTCCGTGTGTCATATCTTCTTCCCTTTTATCTGTCAATACCAACCTATGTGCATTTCTGTTTTCTTTTTTATCAACAGAACCCATCAATCTTCTTTTCAATGTTGTTTTGCCAACATCCCTTTTTACGAAAAATAAAAAATGAGTTTTTTTTTAAAGGTTGATTTAATAATAAAAATTATTTTACCTGTTTCCTACAATCATTAATCTTATTCCTTCAAAAATCCTTGTCTTATTTATCAGTTCTCCTTTTTCGTTGTATTCAACGTTATATTCGAAATCATTTTTGTCAGTTAAGACTCCAATGCCAAACTTTAATCCATTTTTTATGGTTCCTATGAATAACTCTCCCTCACTCATAACTTTTCCTCTCCCGTCCCACTCCTTTCCCTTTTTTTAAAAAAAAAAAATTAAAATTAAATCCACAATGATTTTAATCAAAAATACATATTTGTATTCTCCTTCCCAATAGACAGTTTCTTTAGATTCAAATTTTTTTGCATATCCGTGAGGTAGAAACGAACTGATGCTATCTCCTTCAAAATTAAATCCACAATAATGAAACTTGACATTCTTGACATACTTTACAATTTTTAATTTGAATGATAAGTTCATTTCCTTTGAAACTTTGAGAAATTTATCCAAGCTGATATCTTTATTGTTTGATTTTAGGTCTAAAATCTCGTAGAGTTTAATGGATGGAAAATTCTCTTGAATATGTTCCCGAAAACACATGACAGAGCCTTCCGGGAAAGTATCAGAAGAAATCATTTTACATAATTGATCATCCTTTGAATATTAGAAAATTTAATTAAAGCAGTTTAAAGGTGTGTTCTCAACTTACAATTTCAATGTTTAAAATGATTTTTGATTCAATGAATTTTGATACTTGTTCCTAAATGATTGAAATTAAAAATAATAAATAATAATAATTTTTTTTATCTCACCCCCAGTCCGAATCTTAATGCATTATCGAAAGCAATTTTCAAGTTTCTCTGATTTATTAATGAACATTCTACGTATTGGAAAGCTCCTATCTCTTTGGACATTTCCATTCCTTCTTCATAGGTGATGGGAGCTCTCCCCATTCTGGATAATTCTTCAATGGTATCTGGATCATTTCTCAGTTCTAGATTAATCGCCACTAGAATCTTTTTTACATCAGGGAGATGTTTATTTATTTCGGGGAGCCATTTCGTTTTGATGTTTTCAAATGTTGCAGGGGATACCAATGAAAATAAAAACATGATTATATCGGTCCCTTTATATGTTATAGGCCTCAATCTTTCATACTCTTCTCCTCCTGCAGTATTCCATAATTCCAAATTGACCGACTTTCCATTCACCATCACATTTGAGGTATAATTATCGAACACATTTGGAACATATTCTTTTGGGAAATTATTTGTTGTATATGTGATCAACAGTTTAGTTTTCATATCTTTATAGTTATCACCCACAACAACCAATTTTAAATTCATTTTTTTTTATTTAATTTAATATTTAATTTAAAAGTGAACGTCGACATATCCAATTTCATGAAAAATTGTTTCACTTATTTTCCTTTCAATGAAAGGTTGCAAAGAATTTCCAGCTTTTTAGATTTCATTTATTTTTGGAAAATCAAATAGTTTGAGTTTTTATATATATTTAATATAGTTTTTTTGAAAAATTTTTTTTTGGAGAACAAATTTTAAGCATTCAATTCAAAAGGGAATCGAATAGGTGGCCAAGGTTTTCTGATCTCCTGCCCATATCTAATCAAAAATCTGTCCATGGAGTGGATAAAAGGGTCGATTTTGCCGCAGAAGTTGTTCATGGAGGAGATACGGTTGGACAAGGACTTAGGAACAGGAGAAGGAAGGTCAACATACAAAGGGTTGTAGAATTCGTTCTTTCTAAACAAAAGGTTGTTAGCCAAAACATAAGAATCCATAGAAGTGATGAACTCTCTAGCATTTTCTAATTTGGAGATCATGTCGTCTATAGTGTATTCGACTAAAAAGAAATCAACTCTGTCAATTGGTTGATCCTTGTAGACTGCACAACAGGTGCCGTTTCCGTTACAGATGTTACATTGGTCGAAGGTGCCGTTGCAGGGAGGCACGCATTCGTTATTTCCCCCACATTGTCCACAGCTGTCCACTATCTTGTTGGAGAAGGCCACTTGATCGCATCCTTTGCAAGAGCTTCCATCTCCGTTACATACACCACAAATATCCAATACACCCCCTGAATTAAAAAAAATGAATACAATTATGATATTGCTTTGTTGTATACCAATTAATATTCATAAATGCACGAGAAATTATAGAATGATTTTTTACCTTTTCCATCACATGAGAGTGGGCAAAGAGTACGATGTTTTCCTTTATATGGTTCATAACCGTGGTATTTGTTGCTATCAGGGCTTCCAAAGATCGAACCAGCGCTCTTCTTATAAGGTTTGGTTGGTTTTGGTTTTCCTGGTTTGTGAGGAGGCACCACAGGAAGCGAGGTGTTTCCACCGCAAACTCTGCACAAATCTTGATCTACACCTGTATGGCAAACAGTTTGAAATACGAGCACAGCAGGCCCAGAAGGTTCGGGAAAAGATCCGTTGTTACGTGCTTCATAATATACAAGATCTACTCCCGCGATTTGACCAGGGACATATTCAATCACATTTGTCAAGTGATGGGTTCCAATGTTGAGTGGCAAATCAGCCTTGGTGATCTCTCTTCTTATGTTTTTGAATTTGTTGTCTCTATAATCGCTCCACAAGAACTTTGCATCGGTGTTTCTCACGATCTTGGTGATGTACATATCCACCCCGTTTGGATTCACCAAAGGTCTGCTGGTTACTGTAAATCCTTGGGTAGATACGGCAGGGATAGGCCAAGATTTCATATCGCTTTCTTTCCAGATCACATTGAAGTTTAATTCTTCACCAATGATCACCTTAGGAATTCCATTGCTTCCTATCACAATGTTGGCTGAGAAATCTGGTGGAGGCAATCCATAAAAGTCTCCCAATGATTCTCCAAATGTATGATAGGATACCAATCCCTCACTGTTTCTTGGCACTCCTCCATGGTAAAATTGTGCCACTTCATCATCTGAACGTGCTTTTCCCCATATTCTTATTTCATCCATATCTCCAATCCAATATTTGAGCAAATGATCTTGATTATCAAAATAACCCAATGTGATTGGAACACCTAAAATTTGATAAGGAAAATACATTAAATCTTGTCTGTACAATAATAATAATTTATACTCATAACAATATATCAATGAATCATAATGTTTTTTTGGAATTTTCATTTTTTTTAAATATTTATTGAAAAATATTTTTCATTATCGAAAAAAATAAATTTTTTTACCAGGTTGTCTCAATCTTCTTTGCCCGTTACAGTTAGGAGAGGATGCACCCCATAGAGCAGCATCAACCAAAATACCATCAATAAATACTTTTGCAATACCAGTTTCTACTCCAACATCATTTCTCCATTTGACAGTTACAGCTGCATGAGTCCATCTATCTTGGATGACTCGGTAAGTGTTGAGCATTGGATAAAAATTTGGTTGATGAACAGCAGTATAATAACCATAGTTTACATATGATCCACATCCAGTAAAAAAATTTATTGCATTATTCCATTGCACTTCCAAAAGAAATTCACATTGTCCATTATCAGTATATAGGGGATTTTTATGATCTAATTTATGTTTTGCAATAAGAGGTCTATATTCGCCTCTTCCTGTTCTCTTTCTAAACCATAACTCAATAGTAAAATCTTCTCCCATTTTCTCATCGTATATTTCTGGATTTGAAAGTTGTATAGCAGTATTTCCAGTGAATCTAATATGATTATCTGCTGCTCCAGATATAGCAGTATTTGGATTAGTTGTGCTGTATACACATACAATCACAAATACGAACAGTAGAAATACTTTCTTCAAATATCCATTCATTTTTTTTTATTTTTTTGACCTTTCAATTCAACGTGAAAAAAAAAATTTATTCAAGAAAACAAAAAAAATCAGAGATTACTTCAAGATCAAGTGAAATTATATAGAATCATATCAAAGAGGTGAACACATCTTCATGGAAATAAAGTTCTTTAAAAAATAAATATTTTCTCTTTAATAAACTCTTTTTCGAAATCTTCCAAATCCACCTGGTTTGAATTTCTCTTGATTGTATTAAAGGCAGCTTTTCTACAAAAGTTTTTGATATCTGCTCCACAGAAACCATGCATCTTGCTGATGAGATAATCCATCTTATCTATCACAGATTGAGAACAAGGAATTCTATTCAATTCTTGGGTCAAAATGGATTTGATAGCTTTGTTGTCTGGTAAAGGCACATAAATAGATCTACTGAATCTACCTTCAGTTAACAAAGAACTGTCAATTGCTTCGGGACAGTTTGTCGCAGCGAGAACTACAACCTAAAAGAAAGAAAAAAAAAAAAGAATTGTAAAGAATTTCTTGGAATAGAATTTTCTAAAAATTGGCTCAATAAAGTTTATAAAAAATATTTTTACTTTTGAATCAAATGTATTTATAAGATCCATTTCGGTCATTAGCTGTGACACAAGCTGTTTGTCCCATTGACTCCCACTTTCTCTGTCACCAAAAATGGCCTGAATCTCATCGATGAAAATGATGGTAGGAGCAAAAATTTTGGCTTTTTTAAACACATCAGTCAAGAGAGATTCAGACTTTCCAATTTCCGAATTGATCATCTCACTGATGTTGATATAGATAAAATTGGAGTTGGAATGGTGAGCAGCAGCTTTACACAACATTGATTTTCCTGTTCCTGGTTTTCCATAGAGCAATATTCCATTGGAAGGAGTAATTCCAAACTTGGAGTAGAGTTGATGGAGATTTTTGGAAGGAGAAATGACTTTTTTCAATTCTTCTTTGATTTCGTCTAACCCTCCAATATCATCCCACTTGATGTCGGGTATCTTGATATTGACCACGAGACTGTTGGAACGGTTCTTTTTGAAATCTTTGGCGGAGAGATGGAAATGTTCGGTTTTGACTTTCACCAGTTTCTCTTCTGTGGTTTGCTTTTTGTGAACATCAAATGCAATCAAAAATGCTTTGTGACAAATCTTTTCCAAATCGGATCCAACCAACCCATGGCAAAATTTGTCACTGAAAGAGTTGAGATCTTCTACACTCGCTTCCAGATCAAACTCGTTTGTGACAAAACTTTTGAGGATGTTTTCTATGCATGATTTCATTATGATCCTCCTTCTTTGGGGAAGGGGTACTGTCAATTCAAACTCTTCCTCACACATGTTTCTGATCTCTGTGTGGAGATCTTTGGATTCTCTTGATATGGCAACAAAAAGCACAGGGATATCCTCTCTCCTCACCAATCTTTCCAATCCAAGCAAGAAATGAGATAAAAGGGCCAATTTATCTTTTTCCCTATCTTCATTTTTGAATAATTCATAATCATCCAACAAAATCACCGAAGGAAACATCTTTTCTGCCAATTCAAAGATTTTTGTGACAGAATATTTCAAAGCTTTTATATCTGTAGAATTATTCGCAATCATATTTATATTCTCCCAATTGAGATTGAAGAGATTGATGCCCTTTTGGAAGACCATGCTGGTGATTATCTTTGATTTCCCCGTACCTTGTTGACCACAAAGAAATAAGCTCTTGCATTTACTCTTCCTATCTATCAATCCATTGAGGAAGATCCCAAAGATATTCCTGAAATCATCATAGCTATCATCTATCACTCCAATAGGATTTGTCTGCGAATATAAATTGCCTATCTGAAGATTTGATTTTTCTAGAAAGGGTATACTTGTTAGTGATGGCATATAAACAATCATATTGGTCTCAACATCCAATATTCTCCAATCTATTTCATCATCTTCAATCCCTTCCTCTTCCCAAAACACCCTTATTTTTGTGGTTGAACTATTGAGTAGAGGAACTTTAATTTTTTTTCCTCTCTTTATGAATTTGATTTTTTCCTTGAGATATTCTTCTATTGCTTTTCCACTTGAATAAATCAATTGACCAAAATTATTTTCGTTATTCGATGTGAATAATTTGTAAGGAACTATTATTCCCTTGGGTATTGATCTCAAATTTTCTTTTTCTATCAATTTAACTTGGAAATCATCTGTCCCTCCTATTATCAACTGCTTTTTCTTTATCTCTTTGAAGATATTGGAAGATAAATAGATGATGTCATCCTCATTTTTATGTATTAGATCTATTTCTGCCCATAATCTCAATATATAGGTCATTTCTTTCGAATCATTTTGAGGTATTAATTTTATGTAACATCCCATAGATGTTTTAAAATTCAATCTTTTCCATCCTTGAGGAGATACAAATGCAAAGAAGACATTTGGATAATGCAATCTCTTCATCTTTTTCTTCTCATAAATATCTCTCTGTACCATTTTCTCTTGAAATTCTTTTATATGGAACATCATTAGAGATGTCAAAAGTATTCAAGATTTGATTATTCTCAATTTTTTATTTAAAAAAATGAGGTTCTTTGTTTGTATTTTATTATCTACTATATTCTTTGCATTCTCCATATCAGCAAAAATATCAACCCTATATCATATCTCAGATTTTCATTATGGTATCGAAAAAAATTTTGTGAAATTCATAAACAAAACTAACTCGATCCAGATCCTCTTTATAATGGTAACTATTTAATTGAATTGATTTACATTATTTCATTTAACAAATTAATTAAGCATCATTCAATTCTTCGACCTATTGCCGAAATGTTGCAAATCATATAAAGAAAGATAATCATAAATTCATTCAACAGAATGTACAATTTGGACAGTAAAATGATCATACATCAAAATAATTTTCAAAAATTTGATTTTTTGCTTAGATATGGCTGTGATTCTCCTGCACTTTTAGTTTCAACTGTGTAATTATCATTTTTTTCGTATGTTTGTTGTAAAATAATTTTTTTTGAAGTTTGAAAAGCATGCAAAAGGTAAATGCAAGTTTGATAACTTGCCAATAGAATTATAATCCTTCATCAAATAGTTACACAGCAAGCCAGAAATAATAATCTAGTAAAAATCAATTTTTTTAAAAAGGAAATAACATATTAAGCATAATTAATCTTCAATTATAATAGTACCGGGGATTTTGCAGCACATAATCTCGATAATGAAACATTGGAAATAGAAACCATAACTTATCTCACCAAACAAATAACTGACACCTTTCCTGATGCTCTATTTGTTCCAAGTATTGGAAATAATGATAATGTGTTGGATTATGAAATACCTGATGCTTCATGGTTAAAAGTATTATACAAAATATGGCAAAGATGGATTCCAGGTAAAATAAAGAATCCAAGTTTTTCTGTATTACATTTTAAATTCATTTGGATAGATCATTCTGTTCAAGATTTTTTGAGAGGAGGATACTTTTATGTTGATCATCATGATTTGAGAATAATGAGTCTCAACACCATCTTTGTAAAAAAAAATAGATTTTTTTTGTTTAAGAAACAAACTAATATAAACAAATAAAGTATGCTTTGGAGAACAACGAAACAGTGCCTGACCCAGGTAAGAATTTTTTTTTGTTTTTAGAAAAGTAATTTTTTATTTAAAATTTATTATAGGTAACCAATTTGCTTGGATGAAAGCCACTTTGGCCGATGCACAAAGAAAGGGAAAGGTAGTTTACATCATTGGACATATTGCACCTGGGTGCAATGTGTTTCATTATCAACATTTATGGGTCAATCAATACGTTGATACTTATTTGTCTATCCTCGCCCAATACGCTGGTGTAATTACAGGTAAAAAAAAAATTTTTTTTTTATCATTATTGAAATGAATAACTTTTTTTTCCAAAAGCGCAATTGTTCGGGTATGATTCAAATCTTTATTATTTTTGATGATTTATTTAAATCATTTTAAAGGCACACACATCGTGATGAATACAAAGTTTTCAAAGTGAATTATACCAACCCCCAAAATAACGTTACACAGACTGTACCCAAAGCCATTCTCTTGACTTCCTCTTTATCTCCCATCACCGACACCAATCCTTCTTACAGATTAGTGTTTTACGACACAGATAGCTATGTGATTAAAGATTATGATGAATATTATGCTGATTTAGGTAGAACTAATTTTTTATTGGCTTTTTTACGATTTTATTTTGTTTTTCTTAATTTCTTTTTAATGAAAATTTAAATATTGATTTTTCTTTTTCAATTTTTTGTTCAGGAGTTTTGGCTACTAACCAATCACTCGAGTTTTCTTTGGAGTATGATTTTGACACTGCTTACCAGTCTCTTGATTTAACAGATACAAGTATCCAAGGTCTTTTACATGCCATGCAACTTAACCCTCTTCTGTTTGATGAATGGATGATGAGGTTTGATATAATTAGATTTTGTTGTTATATTATCTGTTTACTAATCATTTTTATTTTTAGGAGAACTGTTCTGTACAATAGTGAAAGATATGCTTATTTTTGTGCCATCACTCATCTTGATGGAAATGATTTCGATAGATGCATCATTAGAAAAGATTAAATCATTTTTTTTAATTATTGTCTCATACCAAGTCACAATTATTTGATTCTTAAATTGGTTCTCCTTTATAATATTAAAAAAATTAAAAAATTAAAAAATAAAAAAAAAAAAAAATGGAGAATCATCAAGAAACTTCTTTTACTGAAGATGATTTATTATTCAGAAAGGTAAAAAAAAAATAAGATCAAATATATTGTGTTCAAAAAAAAGAATTTTTTTTCGAATAGATTTTGGAAGAAGAAAAATTAACAGTTTCTTTGATAGAGAAATTCAAAAATTGCAATCTCACAACGATCTCAATCAAAAATTATGAGAAATATTCAGCAAAAGAAAGAAGAATATATCCTCTCTTTGATATTTTCAAGTTCAATGACAAAAAATCAAGAATGAGATTGGTTGGTCACTTGAATAAAGAAATGATAAGAAAGATCTTCGAAATAGATAGTCTCAAAACAATCGAAATTACCAATTTTATAGAAATGGATGCTGATTGTATTGATTGGAAGAGGGGATTACCAAAGAATTTGGAAAATCTCAATTTTTCCAAAACAAATGTTGATGACAGATTTCTATATGAGCTATGGTAAAAGAATTATCTGTTGATTTTTTATCTTCAAATTATTTATCTCTCTCAATCTTTATCAATCATTTAGCTATTCAAAAATTGCTCCTCAAATAAAATCATTGAATTTAAAGAACAGTTTGGGTATGCATTTTTTTTTGGAAATTAATTTGAATTTCATCTTATTAATTTGAAAATATCATTTCAATCTCCTTTAGTAACCAAAGATGGATTGAAATATCTTGAAAAACTCGCTAGTTTGACAAGTTTAGATTGTAGATTAGAAAATCTGACAGCATCAGATTTTCTCTATTTATATCCACTCAAAGATAGATTGATAAAGTTGAAACTGTACACTAACGAAGATCTCTCACAATTCGAAAAAATAAAGGATATCTCTGTCAGAGCGATCAAGCCAATAAGAGAAGTGATACAACGCTACGAACAACTTTCGATTGATGATATCGTTGAATTAAAAACAATGGAGGGAATGAATTTCAAAAAACTAAAACTCGACACCACAAGTAGCTACAGAAATGTTCAAGAAGGAAACCCTTTAGGTAAAGTATCTGAAATAGAGGGTTTGAAAAGCCTCGAGATAAAATTTGGTTACAACGTAAAGTATGACGTCTCGAATTTTATAAAATTCAAAGGGCTGGAAAGACTGAGAATGAACGACGGATTCACAAAAGAGCTCAACAAACTCGAACAATTGGAAATTCCATTCTGCGAAACCCTCACCGAACTCGATCTAACCCAAACCAGAGACTATGACAAAGAATATCACGAATTGAACAATGCAAACGAAGGGTATCGACCCATATTTTTGAACGATGGGTTTTCTCAAAACATTCATCTCTTCACCAACTTGAGAAAGTACAGGGGCCTTCCTTCTCCTGATTTTGATATTTCCAAGTGGCTTGATGAACATTTCCCGAAAGATCAAGAATCTAAAGTGTTGAGAAAGGTAGAGTTTCTGGGTATTCCTGCTTACGAGGAGCTCATTCTAAGATTTTTCCACAAAGAAAGAAAAATCGAGTGTTTTCCTCAATTAATCAACTTGGATTTGAGATACCCCGTCAAATCTTACGAGGTGGATTATGAACTTCCAGAATACATTGGGACTTTGATTTATAATCAATGCAGACTTCCTGACAGTTTGGAATTTCTTCACGTGGCCATGGGAAATAAAGATGGAGATGAATGTTCCTTGGATTTCTTGAAAAACCTCACCAAATTGAAATACCTTGTGGTTGCCTTGCCTTCTGCTACTGAAATAGACAAAAAATTTGAGAAGATCTACTTCAACAACTTGGAACCTCTTTTAAACCTTCAGTCTTTGAGATTTTTGGAGATTACTGGGGAAACATATGAATTTGAGAGTAACTTTGCTTTAATTTTTTACTTATCTTTTAATTTTTTGGTTTTTTTTTATCTTTTTGGTTTTTTTATTATAATTCATATTTTTTAATTATTTTTTCTTAAATTTTTTTATTTTTTAATGTTTCATCCTTAAATTTTTTATTTTATTTTTTATAAATTTTTTGTTTTATTTAGATCTTCCAGAGGAAACAAGAGAAGAGTTGGGAGGCAAAGATGAAGGATGGAATGTACTCGGTAAATTGGAGAATTTGGAGTACTTGGACATCTCAGCACATTACGACATAGGAAACTCTTTCATTGCAGCGATTTCCAGCCTGAAATACCTTTCTTACTTAAACTTGTCGGAATGTGGATACATCACTGACATTTCTCCTCTTTCAGAGCTTCCAAACCTGAAATTCTTGAACTCAGTGGATATGCTAAGATTGAAGAAAGTGTTTGGGAAACAAGAATCCCTTCAAAGTTGGAAGTGCAACAATATTTTGGGTAAAATTTTGGACGGATTGGAAGTGAACATTCATCTTCCCAACTTGACTGAACTCGACATCGATTCTGATAAAGAACTCACAGAAAAAGGAATGAAATATATACTTGAATTCCCTTCCATCAAAAGAGTCACCTTTGCGCATGATTGCAATGTGAAAGTTGCATGGCTTCATCACCTTTCAAAGTCCAAGACAATCGAATACTTACAGTTGAGAAGTTGCCCCGACGTGACCGACTACAAAAAGAAACAAGAATTGCTCGTGTCTTATGAAGTAGAACAACTCATTGTGAAACACACTCTCAAGGATCCCCTCAAAGAGTTCGTTTTGGAGCCTCTTTTAACCGAGTTTATTCCTTATGCTACTCTCTTCCAAAAGTTCATCTTGGAACAATTAGAGTTGCTTTATCAAAATACCCTCAAAGATGTTCAGTCATTCATTTCCGAAAACAATGTTAGTGGAGTGGAGCTCCGCAAAATCTTCGCTCTCCAATTTTCTAAACACAGATTTTCTCCTGTTTATTTTGAGGTTTTTAATAAGTTGCTTTCCAACCCTCTTTTCGACACCAAATCTCTCCAAACTTTATTTTTTAGGAAATTGAACAGTGAGATCAACAAAAATTGGCCTCAATTAAGATACAGAATTTTTTCTAACAAGAAAATCATTGATTTCATTCCTATCAAATATCACAAACAGTAATTTTATTTTTATTTTTATTTTTATTTTTTATTTTTTTTACATTTTTTATCAATTATTTTATTTTTATTCATTTTCTTGATTAAAGATACATGAGTCTCAATACATTCATTGGTAATGCATGGAACATCAGCTTTACTAATAAAGAGCTCAAGATTTACAGATCCTTCCAAAAAACCAAAAGTATTGTGTTCTTGTTGATTCTCATCAAGAGGATAAAGATGTTCATACCTAAGAGATTGTTTCAATACATCATCTCTTTCCTCAGTTTTTGATTAATTATTTATACGTTTCATTTTTGAAAAATTCAGAATGTGGGATAATTAAAATTTATTTATTATTCAGCTAATGGACATTTTTGATCTCAACTTATACAACCAAATGATTTAGGAGCCGAAATTTTAACCAAATTTTTTCTCAGATCAACAGAGGGGAAAAAAAAAAAATATAAAAAATGAATTTCTCTTTCAAGAAATATGAAGATAAAGATGAAAATTCGACATACAAAGTTTTGAAAAAAAGCAGCAAAAAGATAACATGCCTTATCAAAGATAATGAAATACACTGCTATAAAAAATTGAGTGATAATAATTTATTGTTCTCAATATCGTTGAAAGGGTCAAAGGAATTGATAGAAAAAGAGCAATTTATTATTTTGGAGAACAATAAGGAATCATTCATCTTCCTCAGTGAGGATAAAGAGAATATTCAATCTTTTGTAAATGAAATCCAATCTATTATCTCCAAGAACCATGATATATTCAAACGACAACAGAATATCCTCTCCAATAAAATCATTAAGAAATCGATGGAGGATATGATACGAAATACCTCTTCCATCAATAAAAATGAAATCAATAGATCTGTATATGAATCCACTGCTGCTTTTGTATTGAGTGCTCCCTTAGAGAAGAAAAATTCGATCAGTTATATAGGTATAAAACTCTTATGATATCTTTTTATTAAACATATTGATTGTTGAGTTCATTTGATCCTTATATTAATTTTTATATAAAATTTTCTTTCAAATAAACTTGATTGAATGATATCAAATCAAGTGGGTTGATTTAAAATATTTAGATTTAAAAGGATATTTATAAACGGAAGATTGTATTTAAAAATGTAGTAATCAGGCATTGTAAAATCATGATAAACCAAATTTATATGGATCATATATATTTCTTAAAAAAAAAAAAATTTTCTTATAATTATGACCGATGATACATGTATCATGTTACCATAGAATTCTATTGAAAAAATTATTTCAAAAAATAATTTTTTTATAAAAAAACAAATTTATTTTTCTTCAACTACTAATCCTTCCGGTTTTTGTTTACCGAACAGAAAGGGGTTTGGGAGATTACAACAGGCTCTTTCAGGAAACTTACGCAAAATGGATAGAGATAGATGACGACACACCAGTCAATTCTCAAATACAAATCAATTTAAATTTGATCCATTTGGCAGAGGATTTTATAAATAGTGCCAGGTATTGTTTTTTTGTTTTTTTTTTTTTACCTGATTTTTTCCTTTAGCAAAATAGAAATTAATTTATATTTCATTTTTTTCATTTTCTATAAAAATTTTTTTTATTTTTTATTTTTTATTTTTTATTTTTTATTTTTTATTTTTTATTTTTCATTTTTTATTTTTTATTTTTT
>JAMYWO010000217.1:27265-40082 GCA_024220525.1 Cochliopodium minus
TAAAAAATAAAAAATAAAAAATAAAAAATAAAAAATAAAAAAAATAAAAAATAAAAAATAAAAAATAAAAAATAAAAGAAAAAAAATATTTTTGTTTAAAAAATATATTGAAATTTTAATTTTCAAAATTTTTTTTTACAGTTGGGCAAACAGATCTCAAGGGTCCGAAGTAAACACAGAACCAAGATGCGGGAACGTCTTTGGTCCAAAACTCTGTTATTTTCTCTTCCACCAAGTCTTTTGGGTCTCCCTTGTCTATGGAGGAAACTGTCACAACCAAACTGTTTGACTCATGAGGGTTTACTCTTCAAAATATAAAATGAAAAAAAAAAAATTAAAATTAAAGATAAAATTTTTTTTCATAAAAAATGAAAGTGAAAAATTAACTTTTAAGAATGAAAAATTTCAATAAAAGAAATCAATTTATGAAAAAAAAAACTTATTTTCAAAATGTAATAAAAAATAATCTTTAAATTAAATTTTTAAAGAGTCAAAATAAAAAATTTTAAAAAAATCAAATTAAAAAGAAATAAATTAAAAATAATAAAGAATAAAACAATTAAATTAATTTTTTTAAAAAAAAATAAATAAAGAATTTGTTTACCTTTTCCTTCTATGTCCACTTGTAGCAACCCATTCAATGATACCAGGCAAGATGAGGTTAGGAACTTGTAAAGAATCACTATATTTGATGGTGATACCGTAGGAGGGACGGGATTGTAAGTGTTTGGGGAGGTTCTGAGAAGATTGCGTCTCTAAGGAGTGATGGTTTTCCAACCTCGCAAACAATGCTTCGTTAAGGAGTTTTCTGTCTATCTTTGGATTGATTTCTTTCATTACTCTTATCAATTGATTCAAAGTAAACCTATGAAAAAAAAATAATTAAAAAATTATCAAAAAAAAATATCAAAAATTATTTAAAAAAATTTAAAAAAATAATTATTTCATTCAACAAAAATCTTTAATTATTTTTTAAAATCTTTTTAACAACATTACAAAATAATTTTTTTTTTTCTTACCATCTGTATCTAACATTGCCGATAAGTCGTTGCACTTGCTCGCTCGTAAGAGTTTCGCTATGTTCCCTGATATAATACAAAATATGTTCATACAAATTGTACTCCCTGACAACATTGAGATAGTCATGCTCCACCAAAGAAAGGAACATCTCGTAAGGCATAAAGTTGTAATTAGTGTCGTAGATGTACGCAAAGTTTTTCGCGACGGTTTGTATTGCTCTTTTTATGATATCTTTCGAATCAAACTCCAACGCCTTTTTTAACAAGAACACTGCGTTTTCTCTTGTGATATTTGCTGCTATGAAAATCGCCGCCTTTTGTTTGAGTTCTTTGATTTGGAACTTGGATGACATTGACAGCATCGGTATTGCATTTTCTGTGTTTATCGTCACTTCACTTGTATATAAGTATCCCAATATTTGTCTGTTTTAAAATTAAAAATTTAGCCAATAAATATCTGTGAAATTTTTTTTTTTGAAATTTCAAAAATTTTTTATGTTTATGCATCCATATTTTGCTTTTTGGGAGGATATTAAAACAAAGTAAATATCTCCAATTTTGTTTTAAAGTTATTTAGAGATACATAATGAATGAATAATATGAATATTCTTTTATCTTTATCAATTTTATATTCCATAAATGGAAAACTATTTTGATATTATAAATAATAAATTTATAAATGAGTTTTCAATGACAATACTCACCTGAATATTTTCTCATCCACATAAAATTCAATTTCTATTTGATGATAGATTTTCTTCTTTCTTTTCATTATCCCTTCTTGTGCTATATAATCCTCCTCCACTTCAACTGATCCCTTTAAAAATTTCTTCTTGAAATAATTAGAATTGAGGGACAATAGAATCCGATGTGCCTTTATTTTCAACGATCCATTGTTTAATAGCAATATTGAATCGCTGAAATGATCATCTTGTATGTAATCTCCAAATCCATCGTTGAAGATATTGACACATACATCCTTCTTTTCGCTTTTTGAATTTTTGGTATTTCTTTTCCTCAGAAACATCTCTATTGCCATTTTTTCTGTTATTTGTTTGGGTTTATTTGTATTTTTGAATTCATCTACTTCTTCATCCGTTATATCTTCATCTCTGAAGGTATTATCGTTATAATAATCTTTTTATATTTCAAATTAATGAGATATAATTGGATACTTTTGAATATATTTTATTAATATTCCAATTACCAGTTGTCTCATTTATAATACTCAATTCTTTATCATTTTTGTTGGAATCCATTTTATTTTATTTTCAAAAAATTAAATATTGAAAAAGATTAAATTTTGCATTCTTCTGTTCATTTCTTCAAATCTGTTTGAAATGTTTTGTGTGATATAAATGAAAAGAAATTTTAAAAAATACAAATAAATTTGAAAAAATAAAAAAAAATTGAATATATTTTCACTGACAAATGTATTATTGGATATTTGTTGCATTAGGGATTATTCTGTTTTATTATTTCAAAATTCATAATAGAAAGAAAGAAATAGCAAGCAACCAAACTACATCCCAACCCAGCAGAGAAGAATTACAATCAATCTACAGGAATAGATATACCTCTTCCAGCAATCAATCTTCGAATATTACAAGGAGGCAAAATAATGATGAGAAGATAGAAGAGAATAACAAAGAAGAAGAAATCATTGAAGAGAATAAGCCAGTACAGAATAAAAAGCTATCAAAAGATGATGTTAAAGAGAATTGGTCGAATAGATTCCAATCTACAGCTCCTATATCTCCTCCCAAACTAGAAAAACAAACAATAGAGGTTATTGAAGAGAAGAAAAAAGTTACCAAAGAAGAATTAGATCATATTTACATCACAAACATCTTCAAAGTGGAAACATTATTGAATGTAAGAAAATTTCTCTTTAATATTAAAAATGAATTGAGATGATTCACCAAAATCGAAAATATTAAAATAAACACCAAATATTTTGTTATAATATTTTAATTCTCTGAAAAAAATTAATATAAACAAAGAGAAAAACATCAACAAGAAGATTTTTGACAAATCTATCAGATGAATTGAATGAATATTGGAAGATACAAGGAAAAGAAGGAGATAGATTCATCAGCATTGATTTCATAGATTCTCTGCTCTTCGAAAGATTGAACGAAGTGAAGCCATTAGATGCGATGATCTATCTCCTCGATAGCCTCTCGTCATTCAACATCAAAAACGAAAAAGATGTCAACAAAATAAAAGTTCTGGAGAGATGCAAAAAAGCAATCGTTACAATGAGTGTTCTCCTCTTCCAAAGACAAGGACTCAATGAACAAGATATGTTGTCTATCATTCAAGACATTCCCAACACCCAAAGACATGTCTTCTCCTCTTTGTTCCCTTTATTCGTCGAGTCTAGTGAAGAGTCTGGTGATTTGGAGAACATTTTCTCTTGTTTATTCCACGCTTTGAAGGAGAATTCAAGGTCTTCCACCATGTTGAACTCTCCTACTAAGTCTTTAGTCACTTTGAAGCTTCTTTTAAATAGTGAGAAGACAATTCATTTTGTAAAACCTTTTTTTCAATTTTTTGAAAAATTTTAACTTTCTTATTTAAATTTTTATTTTTTTAAAACTTTTCTTATTAAACTTTACTTTTTTTTTATTTTAATTTAAATATTTTTATTTTTTTAAAATGTCACTTAAATAATATTTTAAAAAAAGTTAACTTCCAAATTCAACGGATGGAAAGGAGAGGTTATAAATGGGAGACAAGCCCAATCCAACACCTTCCTAGGAAATTTTTTTCACTTATCCTATTTCGGGCAAGAAACTAAAGAACTTTTCGGAGAAGATATAGACAAAATCACCTCCAAAGAAGAAATGAACCAGATCATGACTCAATCGAGAGAAATTGTAAATTCTGTACAAAACTGCCAACTGTCTATATTACAATCCATAACTAAAGGAGGTCCTAATTCAATCAAAAAATTGAAGGGTAAAATAAATTAAATATATAAAAAAATATTTAAAAAAATTTTAAAAAAAATTTAAAAAAAATTAACTAAAGAAAATTTGATTACAAAATCAAAATAAAAAATTTTTTTTTTAACAAAAATAGAATGGATCTATAATGTTTTAAATTTTAACAAAAATCGTTTGCATATTCACTTTAACCGAAACACAACTTCTACTGACGGATTCCTCCTCAATTTCAGCTTTTCTCTTTTGAAGTTGAACTCCCTTTTGTACAAAAACACAAGTTTGAAAGGTCTCTCCCCTGCTTATTGGTATAATGGGACTGACCTTAATTTCAAAGAGGAAACTCCTCTCCACCAAACTGAAGAAACAAAAATATTTATTAATGAAAATTCTGAAATAAGGTAAAAAATAAAAAAACTTAATTATTTTTTAATTTTAAAATTTTTTATTTTAATATTAAAATTTTTTATTTTATGATTTAAAAATAGATTATTTTAAAATTATTACTTTTAATGTTCAAAATATTTGTTTTTAATTATCAATTAAATTTAGTTCACATTTTCTTTAATTTGTTGCTCTAAATAATTTTTCTCCTATGAGATTTACTTTCAACTATTTTTCACACCATCTAATTTCTTTTTTTTTTTTAAAAAAAAGAGAAAACAACAGAGAAAACATTTTGACGAGCCAATTAAGTTACAACGAGACATTCGTCTGCTCCAGCTACTCCCTCCACATCGGCTACCTCACCACCATCAAAACGTACCAACACTTTGCCCACGAGCTCTACAAACTCCACCAAAGCATCGAACAAATCAAACAACAAAGACTCGCCCTCCAACCCCAACAACTCCAAGCCAACCAAATCTTCCTCAACTCCCTCCAAGAAAAGTTCAAAAACATGTTCGCCATGAAAAGCTGCATGGACATCAGTTTGTTCCACCCTCCCACCTTGGACCTCATCACCAACTTTTACCTCTCCTTCTCCGACTGGGTCCTCCTCCAACTTAACCCCGAAAATTTGTCTCTCGCCCAATTTTTTCTTCGTTTAGAATCTTCCGCCTCATTGAATTCTTCATTGAACAATTCTTTAAGCAATTCTTCTTTAAACAATTCTTCTTTAAACATTTCTTTGAACAATTCTTCTTCTTTGAACTCTTCGGGCTCCAATTTCAATTTTGGCTCTTTTTCTCCCCCTCTTAGCTTTTGTTCCGCTCCCGAGTTTGTTTTCGAGGACTTTGTCGAGTTTTTCATGTTCGTCTCTCATTTTGGGGAGGGTCCTCTCGATCATTCTTCATATACCAAAGTTTTGAACTTTATTGTGGTCATGTTAAAGTAAAAAAAAAAAAAAATCTTTTTTTTTTTTAATTTCAAATAGTTTAAAATTATTTAAAAAATCTATTTATTAAAATCTATTTATTCTGAAATTTCAAATTATTTTTTTTGGAATTTTTTTAAATTTTTTATTTTTTACTTTTTTTAAAATAGACTAGGTAGCAAGGGAATAAAGAATCCATATTTGAGAACAAAGTTTGCAAAACTTTTTTACACCATGTCTCCTGCCAACACTCAAATCCCTCACCAAATGAAAGAAGACATGCTCTCCAACTACCAATCCATGGAAGACCTCCCTCTTGCCCAATCCCATCTCATCCCTTCTTTGATGAAGTAAAAATAAAAAAATAAAAAAATAAAATAAAATAAAATAAAAAATAAAAAATAAAAAATAAAAAATAAATAAAAATAAAAATAGTATAAAAATAAAAAAAAAATCAAAAATTAATTCAATGATTAAAATTTTATTTTGAAATTCAATTAATAAAAAAATATCAAGTAAAACTAATTAAAAAATATTCAACTTTTCCAATTTAGACTTTTTGTCGATGTCGAGAATACAGGTTTGAATTTCATTTTTATTCATTAATTTTTATTCAAATTATTATTTCAAATTTTAAAAAAAGGATCCGAAGGAAACAATATCAGGTTTTACGAAAAGTTTGGGATCAGAAGAGACATCATAGATCTCTTCAACTATTTGAGGAGCCTTCCCAAATTCTTCCCCTCCCTCAAAAGAGCAAGCGAGTAAAATTCTACATTTAAATTTTTTTAAAAATAAAATAAATAATAAAAATTAAAATAAATAAAAAATAAATAAAAAATAAAATAAAATAAAATATCATAGTAAAAAAAACGACAAAAATAAAAATAAAAGTAAAAAATTAAAAATTCAAACAATAAAATCAAAATTTTTTATTACTCATAGCTTTGTCCATTCCCACACTAGACTCAGTACCTGGAACGTTGTTAGAAATGGTGGCAGGAACACAAACGATGGGAATGTTCAAAGCAGGGAATCTTTCTTTGTTCTTTTGCAAGTTGTAAGCAGCAGTGTAACCTTCAAACCCACCTATCATTACGATCGCGTCGACTTCGAATTTTTGTATGTTGTTAGCTATTCCGATAAAGTCCGGATCTTTTTCGGGGACGAATCTAGAAGTTCCCAAAAATGCTCCTCCAACAGGTGACCACCCATTGACGCTGTTCCATTGTAATTTTTTGATGTCTCCATTCAAAAGACCGGAAAATCCTTTAGTGAAAGAAAATTATTTAAAATAATAAAATAAAAATTAAAAATTAAAAATTAAAAATTAAAAATTAAAAATTAAAAATTAAATAGATATAAATAAAAATAAAAAATTAAAAATTAAAAATTAAATAGATATAAATAAAAATAAAAAAATTAATAAAATTGAAAAATAATTTTTTTTTTTGAAAAATGTTTTTTTTTTTTTGAAATAAAACAAATCATTATTTTTTGATTGATGAAACTGTCAAAGTTTTAATTTTTGGATAAAAACCTTTGTTTACTCCGAGCACTGTCATCCCTTTGTCTAATGCGAGTCTTGTGATAGCTCTAACAGCAGAATTCATTCCTTATAGTTAAAATTTATAATTTACATTTTTATTATTTATTTATTTTATTTTAACAAATTTTTGATTTTATTTTTCAATGTTTTTGACTTTATTTTTATTTATTTGTATTTTTATAATAAATTTTATTTTAGATTTAAAAATTGATTAAAATTTCATTTTTTAATTACCAGGCGAAGTTGCACCAGCATTCAAGACAACAATGGTCCTTTTACCAGAAAGCAACAAAGGACACCTAGGAATGGGTAAAAACAACACGCTGTATATACTGAGGCAATCCTGAAAAAGAGTACCTCGCATCTTTTTAGCCAACTCAAAGTTTTTCTGAGCGATCAACTTGGGAATTTTTTTGGTGTTCTCAATGGCTTCCACCAAATTTAATTGGATCACTTTGTATCCGTCTAAGCCCAAAATCACTGGGCTTTCTTCCTTCTTGTTGAGAAATTTGACGCTTTCGTAGCCGAGGATAGTTCCTTGGTATCTGTCGTATGGAGATGCAGATCCTCCTCTTTGTACGTGTCCCAGAATGGTGCTTCTAGCATTCACGCCTTTTTTATTTGAAATTTTCAGACATTTTTTAAAAATTTTATTCAAATTAAACGAAATTTTTATCTATTTAAAAATCATTTAAATAATTTTTTTTTTATTTTAAAATTATTTTCAGTTGAACTGTTCATATTTAATTTATTTTTTTTTTGATTTTTGAGTGTAAAATTGAAACAAAAAATGTAAATATCTTTTTCAATGTAAAAAAAGGAAATAAAAAAAAAAAAAACAGAAAAATTTGTTGATTACCTAACTTGCTCTCTAAAACATTTTTGACATAGGTCGAAGTCAAAGGAATTCCAAATTCATTGATTGCACCCTCTGCGAAAATGATGATCGACTTTCTCTCATTGTTGAAGTCCCTTCCGTTCTTGATGGACTGACACAGTCTGTCTTCCCAACCGATCTTAGGAGGATCCTCTGGGATAAACACCCAGTCGGCCCCACAAACCAAAGCACTGATCAAAGCAAGATACCCACAATTTCTTCCCATCACTTCCACAATGAATACCCTTAAATAAGTGGATTCAATTATAAAATAATATTACATTACATAATATAATTCGATTTAAAAAATGTAGTGAAAATTTTTTGCAGTGAGAATTTAATCTGCGCCATATAATGATCACAAATTTTCAGTATATACGAGATTGAGAACTATTGTGTTTGAATATTTTTTTTCAATATCGAAATTTAAATTGTCAAGATTAATTTATTTATTTTTTTAAAAATAAAAAAAAAAAAGATTAATTTAATCCGCAATAAAAAAAATTGGATACACTCAATAACATCAATTGTTTTAAAAATAATTTCATTGGTTTTTTTTTTTACCTTTGATGACTGTATGCAGTGCTGCTAAGAAAATCTACAGCCTCCGTAATCCTCCACAAAGCAGTGTCAGCACCAATAGTGCTGCCAGATCCGATGAGATCGTTGTCAATGGAACCAATCATCCCAACAAAGTACAACTCGGAGCATTTCGAGGCGAGCTGCTCGTTGATGAGTCCCTCTTTTTGCAGCTCTTCTATGTACTGCTTCCACCTCTTCTTCATCACGTTAGCTCCTGTGAGACTTCCATCTCCTCCTATCACTATCAGTTCGTTTATACCTCTTTTCACCAGATTGTATACTCCTTTCTTCATTACTTCGTGATCTCCAAAATTCAGTAGTCTTGCAGTTCCCAATACTGTTCCTAAAAAATTATTTTTTTAGGGAGAAATTTAGATACTGTAAAGGGAATATCAATTATTTGGTTTTATGATCTTGATTTGAAAATTTTTTTGTGAGAAATTTAAACTTCTCATATAATTTGGATCAATTTTTATATCTCAAACATAAGATACTATATTGGATCAATGAGATCCAAATTATCGCATTATCATTTGTAAATGTTTATTAATATTGATCCTATTATCGATCATTTTTTACTTATTCTTTACATCTTCAAGATTTATTGTTGAATTTATAATCGTGAACATAAAATTAAGTTTTATAAAACTTGATTCCACTTCAATGTTTTACGTTATTGTCAATCAAAATAATATTTTTTGGTGATTGCATATTTGCAGCATGATTTAAATTATTGCTTATATTATTCAATGATATTTTTGTTGAATTCAAATAATTTTTAGATTGTTACTTTCAAAATAAAAAATGCTTTTTTACCTCCCTTTCAATCCCAAAATAAAAACAACCTATGATTTAAATAATTTTCTAAAATTGATCAATTTTACGATATGCAATATCCCAGATACATGTTCCCAATCCAATCTAAAGATGGAATCATTGACAAGACCCTCATATCCATCTTTTACACCCATCATTATTGCACCCTCTTTAATACCAGTTCTGACAGCAGATCTGACTGCTGCATTCATTCCAGGAGAATCACCACCACTTGTCAAAATCGCTATTTTCCTCACATTATCAAAAGATTTATCAATCACACTGAATTCTTTTTGCAATTTCAATACATTCTTTGATTGCATAGGATTTTCCCAATTGTCAATATTGCTTTTCATTTTCACCTCTTTTTATACAATCGATTTTTTTTTATTACTACTGAGTATAATAAAAAATTTATCACAAAAGAGTAATTTAATGATTGATTTTCAATTTGAAGGTTGATCATTGAATATTTTATCATAGGCTAAAAATAAAAAAGACTTTAAAATCTTTCAGATCTAATTTTCAAAATTTTAAATTTTTATTTTCTTAAGAATTGAAGATAATGCAGAAACATATATGCAAGTCAATTAAAAGATTTATTCATTCACTTGTTGAATTGTCCAAAAACTTTAGTTTCAATTTTATTACTTTGGTGCATTTTAAATGTCCGAAGAAAAAAAATATAAAAAGAAAAAAAATCTATCATCCTCAAGGATTCATAACAATCATTAATGATACAGATTATTAAATAATTTAATTTTCCTTCTTCAAAAATAAAAATTCTCATTTATCTTTTTTTTCCTTTCTAAAATGACTGGGATTTTTGATTTTATCTATATTTTCCAATTCACTCATGATGATATCATTTCTCCTCTTCAGATACAATAAGAAATCAATGGACAACCACAAAGAATTCAAGATGATGATGGTGGTGATGGCGATGGTGTATTTGGATTTCTCAAAGGCGACATTCCTTAGGGTGATCAATCTTAAAGCTGAACGGAAAAAATAGATGGATTCCAAAATGTGGAAGATGAGGGTAACAAAATAGACCATAACATTTTCCATTTCAAAAAATAGCATGAATCTTGAGATAGAAAGAAATAATAGCAATATAATCAAAAGATATCTGAACTCTTAAGAGGGACAATAAATAAATAATGTAATTTTAATGAGGTATTTAAAAATATCATCCTACCGAATGTATCCACAATCACTGCAGGTAGTCCATGATAGATGGGAATGATCTCTGAGGTGGGGACAATCGTGTAGAATAATTTGAAAATGGGATAGAATTCAAACAATGCAAGAAATAGAAGATAATATCTCAATAATTTCATTTTTTTTATTATTTTTTTTTTTATTTGGATATTATTCTATATTGGCCAATATTTAATTAATATAAAAAGAATCAAAGTGGGTTTATTAAAAAAAAAATGAAATGGATAAAATTTGAAAAAATAAATTTTTTTTTAAAAACAATTTATTTATAATAATTAATTCTCGACCCAAAAGTTTTCTTTCTTTTTTTTTTTTTTTTCTAGAAAAATCAATTCTTATTACTATCCACTCGTCTATTAATCCACTTGGCCCATTCCTTCATTGGGATACCCTTCTCAATCACTTCCTCATACAAAGTATCAATGTTGAAGTTGACATTTTTTCCGTAAGACAGTTGGGTCATCTTAGTGTTTAGAGCATAACTAATAAAATAGGATTTTCTGGCCCATTCTAAATCTTCGAGAATTTGATTGTATTCTTGAACATTGGCAATTTTATTTTCTATAAAAAAAATGAATTAAAAAAAAAGAGAGATTAAAAAAAATAAAGTTTTAATTTTATTGATGGAATAAATAGAAAACATGAAAGAAAAATAAAATTAATAAAAATCTAAAACAATAAAAAAAATTTTAAAAACAGTGAAAAAACACAAGATTAATTTTAAAATAAAAAATTAAAAAAATAAAGATTTAAATAAAAAATTACCCATATTTTTAAAATCTTCTTTTCCTTCGTATTTGGCAGAATAATATTTTTCGGTTATTTTCAAACGATTGTTCTCTTTGACGAGGAAATCGTTCTGAATTGAGGCGAGCTCCAAATCCTGTTTGTAACGGTCCATGGTGAGTTGGTTCTCGTGCTGCACTCTGTCCAGTTCGAGAGACAAGTATCGACATTGTCCAACGTGGGCCCTGACAACTTGCCTGGATAGATCCAGCTGTTTGACAACCTGATTAAATCCTTTAAAAAATTATTTTTTAAATTAACAAACTTTTAAAAAAATAATAATATTATTATTTTTTATATTTTATTTTATCATCACATAAATAATTTATAAAAAAATAATCCATTTTTTAAAAATTAATCTTTGTGTTTTTTTAAAAAAAATGATGATGAATTCATTTTTAATTAATTTGAACCATTTTAATTATTAATATTTTTATTAATCGTCAAATGTACTTTTTCAAAAATACATCAAAAACAAATTTTTTTTTAAATTGATATTTTAGATAATATAAAATAAAATATATCAAAAATGATATTTTTAAGAGACTTGTTAGCGGAAGTTGCAAAATTTTGAACATCAGATTTTTATTTTAATCATTTTGAATCATTTAATATTTTTATTAATTGTTAAATACAATACATTTTTTTTAAAAAAATTTTTTTTTTAAATTTTTACCTTCTTTTCCATATTTGGGCGTAGGCTGCTTGATATCTTTTTGCAAAAGAGTCAACATCAGTCCATTCTCCTTCTCGGTGTCCTCCTTGATGATTCGCAAATTCTCCGTCATCTGGCTAATCTGCTCCTCGTACTGTTTGGGCAACTCTTCGAAGGAACTCTTCACCAGAAGGAGCTGTTTTTGCAAACTCTCGTTCTTCTTGTCTTTTTCTTTGAGCTGTTCTTTGGCGAGTTTGTATTTTTCTGTCATCTGGTTGATTTTTTCGAGCAATTGTCTTTCTTTTTCTTTTTTTTTTTTAAACGAGACAATTAAAATTTGAAAACAAAATAATTAAATTTTAAAATAAGAAAATTAAAATTGAAATAATCAAGAATAAAAAAAATAATTAAAAAGAAGAGAAATTTATAATTCAGAAAATAATAAATTGGAAAATAGTTGAAAAAAAAAAGAATAAAAAGAAAGTAATGATAAATTTTTAAAATTAAAAATATTAAAGAAAATAAAAAGATTACAATAATAAAAACAAAATTTAATGATATTTGTTTCATAAAATTAAAAAATTGTTAATATACAAGAAATGTAAATTTAGAAAAAATATTAAAAGCACAAAATGATGATAAAAAAATTAAAAAAAAAAGAAGAAAAAAGATTAAAAAATTAATTACCTGAAACAAAATTTTCACTGTTAACATTAGAATTATTGTTAGAAATGATTTCATTGTTCGAATAGATGGGGCTCGATTTTTCCTCAAAAGGAGCCAAAGAGCCGATCTTGATGGGAGGCAAGCTGAACTTTTTCGGAGAGGGAATGATATCGTTGAAATTTAGTTTTTTTTCGACGTGCAATTCTAATGGTGATTTAGTAATAGGAGATCTACCTAAAATTGAAAAAAAATTTATTATTTTTTATTTAAACTTTTATTTTTTTATTTTTTGTTTGTGTATATTTTTTATTTTTTATTTTTTATTTTTTATTTTTTTATTTTTTATTTTTTATTTTTTATTTTTTATTTTTTATTTT
>JAMYWO010000217.1:57039-70641 GCA_024220525.1 Cochliopodium minus
ATAAAAAATAAAAAATAAAAAATAAAAAATAAAAAAATAAAAAATAAAAAATAAAAAATAAAAAATAAAAAATAAAATTTTATACCCAAACAAATAAACCAAGCCAGCAGCAAGTTGACTTCCTTTTTTGAATGCTTCAGTGAGCTTTTTGCTGCCTTTTTTTTCGTTGGCCTCACAATTTATCCCCCAGTATTCCTTGAGTCCCGAGATGGCTATTTCTTCTATTTTTTCTGAACCAAATAATATTGTACATTAAATTTTAAAGTTTAGAAAAAGTCTATAAAATGTAAATGAAAATAAAAAAAAAAAAAATTATAAAAATAAATAAAATCATTTAATTAAAAATAAAAAATTATAATTTTGACAAAAAAACAAAATTAAAAAGGTCAAAAAAAGAAAATCAAAAAATCAAAAAAATAAAAAAATAAAAAATAAAAAAATAAAAAACAAATAAAATAAAAAATGTAATCAGAAAAAGATATCATTACCTTCATTTTTTGTATTAGAAGAGTCTCTCCTTTTAAAAAGGGATTTTCTTTCCTCAGGTTTTTTTACGATGGTGGGCTGACGAACAACTTCTTTAGGAACCTCCACTTTTGCGTTGGTTTCTCCGAAATAGGTGAAGAGGATCTTGGTGAGGGAGATCCAGAATAGCCAGTTGGAGGAACTGAAATTCTTTTGAAGTTTTATCTCGAAAGCAGACTTCAATTTTTCGTTCACCAAAATTTCTTCTAAGACAAGTCTAGTTTTCTTGTGTGGACAAAGATAAGATTAATGAAATAAAATATAAAAAATTGAAAAATTAAAAAAAAGAATAAAAAAATTAAAATTAAAAATTCAACAAAAAGAATAATTAAATACCATAACATAAAAACCAGAAAGAATTATAAAAAAAATCAAAAGTTTTTAAAGAGTTTTTAAAAACCAGAAAAAATTAAAAAAATTTAAAAAATCATAATTAAAAAAAAAATATTATAAAGAATTTTAAAAAAAAAAAAAAAATCACAACTAATAATCATAAAATAAATTGTAAGGTTAAATTTTTTTTTTAAAAAAAAAAAAAAAAGTATTTACACCGATCTTTTCTTTCTTGTCAACACTTTCTAGAAAAGAGTTGACGTCGAACATCATGAGCCTCTCCGTCTCGCTTCTGGCCTTTTTCAGAAGAATTTTGATTTCATTGAAATTTTTAAGAGTGTAAGGCTGTTTTGTTAACTCTCCCAACTTTATTTTCAACGACCCCTCAACTGCCACCTTTTAATATAAATGAATAAAATATTGAAATTCAAATAATTAATGATTAAAAAAAATAATAAAATAATTAATTAGACTTGTCGAAATATAAAAACATCTCTAGAATTAATGTTTTTAAAAAAATTGCCTCTTGAGGTGAAAATTCGACAAGATATGTCTTCATCAAGTCACCTAGGAAAGAGTAAAGTTTTATCATTTCTTCGCTCATTTCTGGCAATTCTTCTTCTTTCTTAACTTTCACATTGGGATCTTCGGTTTTTGGGTTGTCGTTACTGATGGGAAGGTTGTTGTCATCTTGAGTTTTCTTATTTTTTTCATCAGAGATATCTTCTTTGTCGTCTTTATCTTTTATATCCTCCTTGGAATCTATATCATCTTTCGAATCTTTATCATCCTTGGAATCTTTATCGTTATCCTTCTTAATTTTGTCGAACTTCCTCAAATCTTTGTTCTTGATCACCGCAGACAATGAAGACAGTCTCTCAATATCCTCGGTATCCTCCTCAGTGCTGCGATCATCTATCTCATGAAGGGTGCGCGTCCTAATTCTGATTCCCTTGTGCTCCAAGATCGGACTATCCTCACCCTTCTCCTGGATGATGAATTTATTGGGATTATCATTGTTATTGTTGCCATCATTATTATTTTCTTTCATATTGTGTTGATTATTATGATTCTTATCATCGTTTTTATCTTCCTTTGCAATTGATGGAGATCCCTGATTATTTTTTTTGATCTCAGATCTGGGACTCATATATTCTATCTTATCATTTTTATGGATTTCTATAGAATCCTCATCCTCTTTCGTTGGCACGCTATTGTATGGCTTGATCTTGAGCTAAATTTAAAAAGAATAATGAGTTCGAACAATTTTAAAATCCTATTATTTACTTTGCTATCTGATCTCTCATTGGGCCTTTTCATCTCTCCATTATCCTTTTCGTTCGGATCATGGCTGGTTCCATTTTTGTCCAATCTTATTTGATTATTTCTTTTCAAATTATTATCATCTCCTTTCTCGTTGATCATATCACCTTCATTATTCACAATTTCATCTTCATTCTAAATAAAAATATTAATAAACATATATTCGTTAAAAAAAAAAAACCAATTTACATAAATTATAATCAATTGAATCTTTATCTCCAATTTGATATCATCTTTGACATTGAATCCCTTTGATACACTCAATGGAAATTTGTTGTGAAATGATTTTTTCTTGGCTATATCCTTCATATCGAACTCGATAGATCCTATGAACAATTCCCTCTTCTTTAATCCCTTCATCTTTTCATTGATATCTATTTTTAAAGTTCCTGATAATTCATTTTCCTTTAAATTACTTTATCGGAGTTTAATTTTTTTGAACGGAAAAATATATTTTTTTTACAATATCATTTTCTCTTCAAAAGATTCATTCAAATTTTCGATTTTCTTGCTCTTTTTCTTCTGTTCTCTGAAAAATAATTCAAAATATACTTTAGATTTATTGGATTTCTTGTATCCTTCAAGATGATCAACTAGTGGATAGAGATTTTAAAGTCAAACAAATTAAAAAAGTCAAAATTGAGTAATTAGTGCAAATTGAAATAATAAAATTTATATATTTGAGATAAAACAATTATATTTTATTTTACCTTCAATCAATAATTTTATTTCATCTATCTTTTTTGATGTTTGAAGATTTTTTTGATCCAATAGATTATTATTGCTCAAATGTTTGATTTCTTCATCTTTCTTCTGTATTTTATCTTTGATATTCAAATATTGCGAAATTGCCTCCCTTAATGCAAAATTTGGTTTCAATTCTTTGATGGATAATTGAGAATTGCAGAGAGGACATTTATTATTTTTCTGTAGCCAATCATGTATAGTCTTTTCAGAAAAACTATGACCACATATCATGGATATAACTGGTTTTTCCTAAAAGTAGATGAAATATCGCAAATTTAAAACGAATAAAATTATTTTTCTTTTCAATTTTGGAACCATTATTTCAAAGGATATTGGATCTTCAAAAATAGAGGTCAATCCAATAGATTGTCCCAAATTATTATCAATCATTTTGAACAAATACTGTTTTCCTAAAACTATTCTCTTTTTTTTTCTTTCAAAAACATAAACCAATAATAATAATATAAAAAAAAAAAAAAAGAGTATTTTTGCAAGAGGACCAAAAAGATAATTTATTTGAAAATCATGAGAATATGATTAACATAGATGATCTAGAATCAGGTAAATAATTTATATGAATGGAAAATAAATTTGCAATTGATTCCAAATTGAGAAAGTATAAGGTGAATAACTTCTTTATAAATTAATACTTTCTGTTTGAATTCAATACCATAAATATATTTTTTATTAAATTTCAAAATTAAATTTACTGTACATCAAATTATTTCAATTCAGATCCAAGCAAGCAAAAAGAGGCAAATGATCAGATCCAATCAGCTCCTTCAACAATCTGACCTCATTCACCTTCATTTTTAGATTTCTGGAATTGAAGTAAAAGATGTAATCGATTTGTATTTCGGGCTTATCAGATCTATAAGTAAGAAAATTGGATTTGTTAATGGTTGTTGAATTCCAATCATTTTTGAGCAATTTCTTGATCGTTTTGCTATTGGGTGTGTCATTAAAATCTCCACATAGAATCTTTGCTTTAGAGGGATATTTGCTGCTTATGTCTATGATCTTGGAGATAGATTCCAACCTATAGTTATCATTTGTCCTATCATAGTCAAGATGCGTCGCCATCAATACAAAATTTTCAAATTCAATTACAATCAAACATCCTATAAAGAGATTAAAAAAAATCAAAGAGCTAATTTGATAAATAAATTTATGATATTGCAATCTCATTCAAAAAATAATTTGTGGTTTTTGTTATTTTTCTTACTTTGTTCTTTTCCATTCAATATGATGGTTTTACAATTTTGTGTTTCAAAAGGTATTTTGGATAATACACCATTTCCATAATCACCTGTTTCATAATCGATAGATTTACCAAAATAAAGATATTTGAAATCAGCCAAATCTCCTATCTCTTGTAATTGATTGACCTTATCAGTTCTTATGGTATTGATATCCACCTCTTGGAGACAAACAATATCTGGATCCACTTTTTTGATGATTTCTGCAATTCTTTTAAGATTCACTTCATTATCTAATCCCATTCCATGTTGAATATTGAATGAGAGTACTCTCAATTGTTTATTTTTCATTTTTTTTTTTGTTTTTTAATTCAAAATAGTTTAAAGTCAAAAAATATGTTAAAATCAGAAAAGAGTGGCAAATTTCTTTACACTACTTCGTTAATATCTTAAAGATAGAGTGATAAAATTTGTTTTAGTTATGATATTTTGTAAAAAAAAAAAAAAAATTAAAAAAATTAAAGATTTTTAATTCAAAAAAACTTTTCGATACAAACAAAAAAATTAAATAATTTGATGATCAAATCACTTGACTTTCTTGGACTCAAAATCCACAAAAACCTTGAGAATGTCAAGAAACTCCGCATCAACACTGGTCTCATTGTCATGTTTCTTCAAAAGACGGGTGATGTAATCATAAGCTTGAAGAGGCTGAATCTTCTTGGTCCTTTGTTTTTCATTGTTTTTTTTGTTTGTACTTGGAGAAGTCGAAGGATGGTCTTTATTAATAATTTTTTCTCCATAATGACCAATTTTGTGCATCATAAAAGAGGCGTATTTATTTCCGATATTGATTTTGTTAATGATGTCATCAATATTGATCTCCTCTTCATCTTCTTTGAAGTCACTCTGATCGGGATTGAATTTTGTGAACTCGTCTTCGAAGGGGGGGAGTTCTTTGGACATCAGCTTCTCGAACAAATTTGATCTTTTTTCTTGAGTCAATTTGATCCAATCGTTGAGCCAAAAGAAAGGATGATCATTTTCATAAAGGACACCATTTGACCAAGTAGTTATTACTAAAAAAGCAAAAATAAAAGAATTTATTGTTAACTCTAGGAATAAAATAAAAAATATTTAATTCTTTTTTTTACCTTTAGAAATATTTTTGAGTATAGAAATAACTTCATTTGAGAGTTTTTCTTCTGTTATTTCGTATTCCTTTGGGCTCACCATCGCAGGGCAGATGAATCTCAAGAAAAAAATGGAGCTGGATGCATTGTTGGACACTTTAACATCATTAAACTTTTCGTCAGTCAATACTTTTATCATTTTTAATACAATTTTAATGTCACTAAAAAAAATAGAAAAAATAAAAATTAAAAAAATTAAAAGCAAAATAAATTGAAAAAAAAAATTTTACTCTGGTAGTTCGTTGATGAATTGGTGTAGGTTGTCCAACATCAAGGAGATGACTTGTTTGAAGAGAATTTTGTTGGTAGAAACGAAGAAAGGATTTATTTTCTCCATATCAATTTCGAAGGAGTAGGGTGACAATGTGATGAGATTAATGACCGGTGTGATTACTTGTTTGAGGTAACTAGAACCTAAAAAAAGGAATAATTAAAATGGGTAAAATAAAATGAATGTTTTAATAGTAATTTGAATTTAATTTGAGAAAATTCGTTAAAACAAAATAAAGTGCATTTCGAGTTATTCGTAAATAAAATTTATTTGGAGAATATTTATCAAAAGAAAATGAAGTGCATATTGTGTTTGTTTGTAATACTTTAATTTGAAGAAAAAGAGAAAACAGCACTCAAAATTTATATTAATAAACGACACTTTAAAAATTTTACCTTTAATCTTCAGATACAAAGCCAAAAACCATGTCAACATGGTGGACATTCTTTGGATAGTTTTTTGCTCCGATTCGTTGATATTCTTCTTGAGGAGGAACTGGATGAAATTGTGGAGCTGATTCCTCGATTCGAGGAAGAAGATTACAGCTTTTCCACATTGTACATCTCCATCTTCCCAGGATTCGATCAGCAAGCTCTTCATCAATCCATATATATAATTCACCTGTAAGATGATCCAAAATCAAAAATAAAAAAAACAATAAAATTTATATTTCATCATTTACAGGAATCAATTTGAATACAAGATGTTTGACCTGAATAGAAAATAAATTGTTAGCAAAATAAAAAAAATGTCTTTTAAAGATTATTAAAAAGATCAATAAATTAACTACTTAGATTATATGTTAAATTTATCTCACTAAATGTCCAATTAAAGAAATTATTTTTAATTTGTATTCAAATGAATGAATGATAAAAAATATCATGACAAGATATAGAGATATCAAATCATATAAATTATATATTTTCTGAAATTTTTAAATCCCTTTGTGAATTATATTAAATATTTTGCAAGTAGATTAAATTGGAGAATTTTTACCGAGTTCACAGGTGCAGTTATAGATTCCTTCCTTTGTAAGGAGGTCCCGATCAGAATGTTGGGAAGCTTTTCGATCTGCACGATCGATAATCTGTGAGTGTTCATGTTATCAAGAGAGGATGTAGAACTCGATCTCGAATATGTTTCAGAGATAGATACTTTCTTCCTTTTTATTTGAAAAAAAAATAAAAAATAAAAAATAATTTGTATTTTAAAATTGAATTGTCCAATATTTTAAATATCATTTAAATGAACACTCAAAACATTAATGAATTTAATGTGATTGTAATTCTAATTGTAATTTTTTTTTTTTTACTTTTTCTTTTGTCCCTTATTGAGCTGCTTCAATTCATCTTCGGTGAGAAAATGAAAAAGTCCTAATGGCTCACCCTTTTCTTCTTTTGGTAGGATTAAATTGAGATTTAATTTATCAGAAGAGGGATCCCTATTCAATTTGTTGTTCATCTTCTGCATTCTTTTCTCATACTGTTCTTCTAATTCCTTTTTATCTTCCTCTGTTATCAGATCAAATAATCCAACAGCTTTCCCTTTCTCATTATTTTTATCTTGTGTGATATCCATTTATCAAAAGTAATATCGATGTATTTAATTGTATTGATCCCGAACGTGATATGAAGTTGTATTTCTTCAAACTTTTTTTTTTTTTTATTTTCTCCAAACAAAAAATTTCCTTTCACAATAAAAACGAATATATTTAATACCTTTGGAAGTTGGATAAAGGTTGAATTTTAAAGAAAATTGATAGATAAGGAACAAAAGGGAAAAAAATATAAAAAATTTCCTTTCTAATTTAAAAAAATCCCCAAAAAATTTCTTTAAAGTGAGAAATTTCATGATTATTTCAAAATTTGAATTTATTTTTTATTTTTTATTTTTTTAATTCGAAAATCTTTTTTCATAAAATTCTTCGAGTTCGTTCGACATTCCTGGATGAACTTCGTTGAGCTTGGTGATGAGATACTGGATGTCATTGAGCAATCTGATCTTGGTGTTTTTGGTAGGCAGCTTGATGGTACTGTAGATGTTCAATAAATATTTGTTGTACGCTTTATAGATGGTCTGGAAAATGAGATCAGTTTCTCCATAAGGAAGAAATTTGATCAATACCTAAAAAAAAAAAAAAATGAGAAATTGGAGGGATGAGAAATTGTTTTGAAATTTTAAAAATTTATATTAATTTAAAAATGAAAATTCATTTTTAATAATAAAAATGGACAAAAAAAAAATGTTATACTTTGTACAATATGGCAGTCTCTTTCACAATCTCTGCAGTGTAAGGGCTGGTCTTCTCGGGAAAGGCGCCCCATTTAAAAACCAAAGAGTTGATGTTGTCGGTGTTGATACGGACTCTCTCTTTCATAATATCTACGATCTGTTGAAAAATTTTTTCTTTGTGTTGGCCAAATTCCTATAATGTAAAACAAAAAATTAAAATTAAAAATATTGAAAATTAAAATGAAAATTAAAGTTAAATTAAACAAAAAAAAAAATTACCAAAACTACACGTTTCAAATCTTCTAAGAGGAAGGTTAGTTTATTGTTGTCTTGGACAAAGCCCTGAAAATAGGAAATGACATAGGGAAGCAGCACAATAAATAGGGAAAGTGACTGTGAAGTAAGAGCGAGGTGTTCTAGCAAAAAAAAAAATTTAAAAACTGTTGCAAATAATCTATTTAATAAAAATTTTGAAACTTTAAAATATTTTAAAGTGTTTTTGTAAAATTAAAAAACATTTATTTTTTTTTATTTAGAAAATTTTTTTACTGGCTGAAATATTTTTCAATTTTGAAAATTCCATTGCCTTAGTTCCCAAGATGAGATCTTTAGATTTGCTGTTAAACAATTTGAGTAGAGTGACCAATTTTTGCAAAAGTTCCGCAGTGGTGTTTTGGATTTCTCCAGCACAGAAGGTGTATTCCGCCACTAATCTGAGCATTGCTAATGTACAATTTATCATTTGAAAGGAGTTCTCTCCTATTTTTATTACCTCCACATTTGTAGATGAGCTGTGTGATGCTAAAAATGAATTTTTTTTTTTTATAAAAAAATATAAATTTGAGAATTAAATATGAAATTTTTTTAAAACTTTGTCGATTAAACAGTAAAAAAATTTTTAAAACAAAGATTGAAAATAGAAAAAAAAATTCTAATAAAAAATAATTGTGTAATAAAAAAACTCAAAAAAAAAATAATTTTGTAATAAAATTTTTTTTAAAAAATAAAATTAAATCTGAATAATAAATTTGATATAATTTTACTTTTATCCAACGTGTCTCCCAAAGATTGTTTAGAAATAATTTTATCAACTATTTCTTGGTATTGAACAGGAACATCCGACTGAACCCAAGGCTAATTTTTTAAAAAAAAGTTTTAATTTTAAAAAATAAATATTAATTTAGAAAATCTATTTCATTACCTCGTTTTCTAATAAGAAATTCAAAGATTGCCCTTGTTTCTCGTGGAAAGCATTGATGAATTCCTTGGACTGGTTGGATAGTCCAAAACGTAACGAAAAACAACTTTTTTCGGCCACCTTTTCAGTTTCCTCAATAAATCTTTCGTAAAAAATTTTTTTTTTTATTTTTTATTTATATTTATTTTTAATTTTCATATTTATTTATTTTTATTTTTATTTTTATTTTTATTAATTATATATATAATTTTTATTATTTATTTTTATTTTTATATTTTGTTATTTTGTTATTTTTTATTTTTTATTTTTATTTTATTTTTATTCATTTCGTTTTTGTTACCTATTGACCCTGTTGGAATAAGTGACAAACTGAGAAATGGTTATCTTGGTATTATTCAAATTCCTTTTCTGGACGATATTAGTGCAAGAAGAGTGCACCAAATCGCAAATGTGAGACATCAAGTCTTTAGAAAAGTTGGGAATTTCTTTCAGTTTCAAAACAAGAAAACTTTCTTCGAAATTATTTTTTGTATCATAAATGATATTATTTTGATTATTATTATTAATATTATCATTCATATTATTTTTTTTGTTATCGTTCATATTATTATTTTTGTTGTTAATTTTTATATCATTATTTTTATTTTTGTTGTTTTGAGAGGAGCTGATCATTTTTTCGTTTTCAGAGATGAAATTGGACACTTCCTCTTTTGCATTATTTTCTTTTAAGAAAAATAATCAAAAATAAAATTAATGAAAAAATGAAAATTTTTTTAAAGTAGAATAAAAAATGAGTTAAAATCAAAAAAAAAAAAAATTTTTTGTATCATTTTTAATTTTTTTGAAATAAAATTATTTAATAATATTAATTTTTTAAAGTTGAAATTTGGTTACCAAAGTTGTCTTGAGATATAAGCCGGTTCAAATGGAGATGGAGCTGGTCAGAAACGTGGCTGAGCTTAGAAACTTCCTCCTGAGCCAACTCGTTGAGCAGAAAGTTGACCTTTTTGGTATTCTTCAAGAAATCCAGAAGTTCCACGAATATTATCTCGAGCAGAGCCAAAAACTTCTCTTGAGGGCAGTTCATGAGATCATTAACATTATTACTATTATTGTTGTGATTATTATTATTGCTGTTGTTCTCGATTTGTTCGTAGATGATCCTTTCCATGCGGATGGAAACGATTTTGGTGAGGCGCGATTTGCAGTCGATCAATGCTTGTTCGAGCTTTTTTAGTTTGATTAGACTTATGATTACGCTTCCTATTGAATTGTCAAATACATTGAAAAATAAAAAAAATAAAAATAAAAATAAAAATAAAAAAAATCCCAAAATAAAATCAATCTTTAAAATATTACCCAAATTTTTGTTAACTTCAAATTTTTCATTAGTTCCTACTTCACAGATGTTAACCACAAATTCGTTCATGATCTCTTTTTCAACCCTGTCTCTTTGTTTGTCAAGCTTTTGCGTCAAAAAACTAAAATCAATTTTTGTAAATAACATTTTTGTTTGAACAAAAAATTTCGAATAATTTATTTTTATTGCTTGAAAAAAATTTTTTTTTTTTTTTTTTACACTAAAC
Organism: Cochliopodium minus; assembly: GCA_024220525.1. Classification (NCBI taxonomy): domain Eukaryota; phylum Discosea; order Himatismenida; family Cochliopodiidae; genus Cochliopodium; species Cochliopodium minus. The sequence continues at coordinate 67,647 of JAMYWO010000217.1, forward strand.
AATCCAAACCTTCTAATTGAGAAAGCTTCACGCGAGCAGACTCGATCATTTGAAACGCAGAGCCATAGCTCTTTACATCAATGAGCTGATCAATCAACTTTGTTTCATTATACACACTAGAAAGCTTCTCCATGATCTCAAGTGCTATTTTAGATAAATTGTGAGAAAATATTTTATTTAATAAGAAGCTCTTTGAATCATTTATAAATCAAAAATTTTTCTAAACAAAATAAAGTAAAATATTTCACTTTCTAAAAAAAAGTTTAAACATTCAGCATCCCCCATCAAATTATTTAATTTTCTCATTCAGTTTAAAAAACATTTAGCTTCAAATGCATTTGTAGTTTAAGAGGAAAATTTTGGTAATCACATTTTTTGAAAACATTCATTTTTGATAAATAAAGATCGTTGTCTCAATTATAAATTCAAAAATTTTTGTACAAAAATTTTTAAGAGAAGTGAAAATATTTTCACCAGAATTTTTCTTTTTTTTTTTTATACCTTTCATAGAATTATGTTTTCTGCGGTACAATAGCTGAACTTTAAACGAACTTTTTATTTCTTCTTTCATGTTGTTCATGTGTCTTCTTAGTGACGCTATCTCTCTACATGAATCCATTATTTGGTCGTGCAGTATCCTGATGGTTGTGAGTGCATAGAAAAACGATTCTGAGCGGAGAGAGATCTGCTTTATCAGCTCTATTTCCACCATGTCCAAATAAAATGAGAGCTAAAGAAAAATAAAAATAAAAAATAAAAATAAAAATAAAGATAAAATAAAAAAAAATAAAAAAAATTGAAAATTGAAAAATAAAAATAAAAATAAAAATAAAAATAAAGATAAAATAAAAAAAAATAAAAATAAAAATAATTATTTAAAAGATTTAAAAAAAATTAATTAGAAAAATAAATATTCAATATTACTTTTTGTTGGAGCATATCTTGTTTAGTACTATAATTGTTTGTCAAATTTGTGACGGTTTGGTACGTATTCAAATCTTTGAGTCTGAAATCTGGCGAAAAAAAAATCTTTTTTTTTGTTTATTCTAGAAAAAAAAAAGGGATATCAATTAAACTACTTTTGGAATTTCCAGTTTCTTTGATGCCACTTCGATATCTAAAAATTGAATTTTAGTAAGATTTTTTTTAAATTACGTGTAAAATTGATTCATTGAATTAATAAATATATTATTTTGGAGTATAAAAGAATTTGCTTTATAAAGTGATAGTAATGTGAGATCATTTTATTGTGAAAATTTGATTATATATTCTCTTGAGAATATTTTATAAATGAGTATGAGATCAATGCTATATTTGTATTATCAACATTCCATATCGTTACTTATATAATTTTACCCGAAAAATCAAAATATTCCTCTGGGGCTTTCATATTGTTGGATTCAATACTCTTGACAAACAATCTATGTGATTCCCTCACCCTATCATAGAAGGGCAAAAAATCTTTGAAATGAATAATTGGGATTCCTTTGATGGGTGGAACCGTTTCTTGCACATATGTTTCAATCACCATCTAAATTTAAAAAAATAATAATTATTTTAAATAAAACTTAAATAGAGCCCATATCATGTGGTGATGGCAAGATTTTGTGAAAAATATTAACTTTTGGATCATTCATTATGGAAGTGAGAGAGGTATTGGGGACATATTTAACGAATATTTCCTCTTCATCAATATCATCTTCTATATCAATCCTATCAAAATAATTATCCATAATAAGGCAACTATTTAATTATTTTTTTGAATCAATTTTTTTTTATCAATAATTTTATAAATAAAATTTTTATTTAAATAAATTTTCTCCACCTTGGAAAAAAAAAAGCAAAACTTTAGTTATATGCTTCAAAAAAACTCTTGATTTCTTGACCGTCTCTTTTGATCCATCTCTCGAGAGATAAAGCACTTTCGATAGCTTGGTCCACAGCTCTCTTGTAGCCCTCATGCGACTCGAAGAACTTAATCATCTCATCTATCTTAGGTCTTTGGGCAAACTTTGGAACTACTGCATCAACAAATCTTCCAAGCATAAAGTTGTAATTCTTTGAGTAATTATCCCAACTAAAAAAAATAAAATGAATTAAAAAAAAAATAAAAAAAAATTTATTTATTTAAAAAGTTACTTTTGTTTGAGGAATTCCCAAGAAATTTCCCTTCCAAGAGGATTGTCAGCTACTGATCTCAAAGCGAAAACTCTGTCTTGAGGTCTAACTTCGTCGGATTCCATGAAGACAATGGTTTTTTTGAGCAAATTCAAACTGTTGGTGAAACCCAAAGAGTCGAGAATTCTTCATTAAAAAAATGTAAAAATTCAAAAATATAAAAATATCAAATAAAAAATTAAAAAAAAAATTAATCTTAAAAGTAAAAAATAAAAAATAAAAAATAAAAAATAAAAAATAAAAAATAAAAAATAAAAAATAAAAAATAAATTAAAAAATAAAAATAATGTATTTGAAAATGGTAAATAAAAAATTTAAAAAATAAAAAATCTAATATTTCTTACCTAACTTTCTCTTCTGACATTTGTGTGGTACGATATATTTGGATCAATTTTTCATGATAAGTTTCATCGTTGTTTGCAAGAACGATTTTATAAACAACAGATCTAAGGTTGGGATCTATTTTCTCGTAACCTTGGTCAAATCTCTTGGTGGCTTCTTTGATCACTTGTTTGTTTCCGTTGAGGCCCAAGTTGGAGAGGACAATGGCACGCAAGGAAAGAGACTCTTCTGATTCAGATGGTTGCTTGTCCCAACCCAACTAAAATTTCATAATTAAAATTGAATTAAAAATAAAATGATCAAGAAATCAAATTTAAAAATTATTTTTTTATTTATAAAATACTTTTTTTTTTGAATAATTGTTAACAAAAAAATAGAAATAAAGAAATATAAAATAAAAATAAAAATAAATAAAAATAAATAAAAAAAAATGAAAAATACAAATTTAAAAATAAATAAATATAAATAAATAAAA
>JAMYWO010000218.1:10528-57995 GCA_024220525.1 Cochliopodium minus
TTTTATTTTTTATTTTTTATTTTTTATTTTTTATTTTTTATTTTTTATTTTTTATTTTTTATTTTTATTTTTTAAAAAAAAAGTGGTCCTTTGATAGGGTTTATGAATTTTATTGTCTATTACATTTCCAAAAATCCTCCCAAACAGAACGATGAAACATTATCGCTCAATAATGCGAATCAGAGTAGAGACAATCACAGTTATTGAAGAATTTTTTTTTCAATGTATTATATTAAATTATTTTTGAAATTAAAAAACGAATGTTATATTTTTTATTTTACATTTTTTTAAAGTATTTGAAGAAAAAGGTAAAAAAAAATTTTTTTGAAAAAAAAAAAAATAAAAATAATCAATTAATTCAAAAACTTTTTTTTTTATTGAGGATAAAGGAACAAGCAATTAACTAAAACAATATTGAGGTATTATGGCAGGACTTGAAGCGGTTGGAAAGGTATTTGGAGAGGTAGAAGAAAAGGAAGAGGTGGAGGACAAATGTTGGTAGTTGGAGAAAGGAAAGTTATAGTTGAAAAGAGACATCGCCTTAGTAAAAGTTTATGGAGACAATAATATAAATAATATTTTTAGTGATCAATAAAGGAGTATCCACACTGCAATATGTATACCAGAACTTGCAAAGACAGGAAAAACTTTTTTGGACAAAAGAGTTCCTATTGAATCCCCTAATTTACCTTTCCTTGTTCTTGATGGGTTGGTGAAGATGGAATCAAAGGTAATGGAGGTGATAATTCCATCCACGGATAAAGTGAACTGAATTCCTGCTTCTGAATCTGGACCATATGGGTTTTGATGGACAGTGAAAGGGTGGAGGAGAAGATACTTTCGGGGTTGCAGGTTGGATAATTAAAGTGACCGCAGAATGCTCCTGTCACTCCACAGTTTGAGATTTCACTCACGGATGCTGGAACGAAGTAAAAGGTTCCTCCACTTCCTGCTACTTTGATACAAAAAGAAGATGCAATTGTTGATGCAGTACACGAGACTTCACAAGATGTTGTACAATAACTTGCTGTGCAACCTGTACTGCAACTTGTTGTTGCTTCTCCTGTATAAGATGGTTGTCCAACAGATCCATTTGTAAGTGGTCCCTCCTGAGATGGTATCTTCTGATCCTGCCTCCATTATAAGCTCCTCCAATCACGAATCCATCTGCACCTGGATATCCAAAATGAATGATTCCTGATGTTGGTTGGCAGATACATATCCTATTTCTGGAGCGGATCCTGTGAAACATGATTCTCCTTTTGATGCTATTATGTTTATCAATAATGAAGATAATTCAGATCCTTTAGTACATGCTCCCAAATAACTAAACGAACCTTATCTTGTAATTTTGTAAAATCTCTTCCTAATCTGCGTGTTGTGTTCAATAACCTTCCATCATATACAAAAGCTCCTTCAACACATGGAAATAGAATAAACGAAATCAAAGTAAAACAACCTATTTATGTGAAACTGGAATTTATAATTAATTATAAACCAAATATTTTGATTGTATGACTTCGGTATTATATTTATTTCTATCTGTAATAAACGAAAGATTTATAAACTAAAAACAATTACCCAATGAAGTCAAAATAATAATTTAATATTCAAACAATACAATAAATCAAGGAAATAAAAGCGATTTATTGATTTTTTAGGTGGTTGGATAAGCAAATTTGGTGCAACATGATCCACTTCCTCCACAATTTGTAATATCGCCTGATGAAGTGTCATCAGGGACGAAATAAAAGGTTGCTCCATTTCCTGTCACATCTTCACAAGTTGCACTACTTGCAGTTATTGATGCAGTACACGAGACTTCACAAGATGTTGAACAATAGTTTGCAGTGCAACCAGTGCTGCAACTAGTTGTTGCATCTCCTGTATAAGTTGGTTGTCCAACAGATCCCCATTTGTAAGTGGTCCCTCCTGAGATGATATCTTTTGTTCCTATTCCCCCAAAGTTTGTACCTCCAATCACAAATCCATTTGATCCTGGATATCCAAAATGAATTTTACCTGATCCCATGTGTGGTTGACAGATATATCCTATTGTATCCACTGTTCCAGTTGATGAATCTGTGAAACATGATGATCCAATCGCAGCAACTTTTATTGAAATATCAGTCAATCCTGTTGAAGTTCCTGATGGACATATTCCTTTGTAAATGAAAGATCCATATCTTATACTACCTGTAAAATCTCTTCTCATCACTCTGCTTTTTGTTGTATTCAATAATCTTCTATCAAATACGAAGGATCCCTCGACAAATGATAGTAAAGCAAATGAAATCAAAAGTAAGATTATAGCTTTTCTCATTTTTTTTTTTTATTTTAATTTTTTCTTTGTTTATCTGTCAAAATAATCCTATGGGACTCTTAATAAAAAAATCTCTTTAAAAATAAATGAATTTTCCAGACCATAATGAATTCATTCAATTTATGAAGATCATAAAGATAGTCATAATTTGTCAAAGAAATTTTAATTATTCATTTTTAACAAGGATTAAAAATAATATCAAGTGCAACAACTTTTTCGAAAGGAGCAGAAGGTTTGGTTAATGAAGCAGCATTGAAAGCACCTTTAAAGGTTAAATGACGACCATTAGTAAAGCTAGATACAAAATTGAAATAGTGGAAATAATCAGGTCCGCCAAGTTCAGTCTGAAAAGAAACTATGTAGTCGACTCCTGAAGTAACTGGTAATGGAGGATTAAGAACTTTTCTTAACAAACCAGAACCTGTTTCCCCAGAGAAAGTTGCAATAGCCGAAGCACCAGTAGACCAAAAGTTAATCGTACGAGCGGTGGGATAAAAGACTTCGGCATTGAAGGTTACAGCAGATATAACACCATCGACAGAGGGTGTAAATTTAATCCCATATTCTCCTGTTCCTATTGGTGTTGTAGGACCTTGATCAAAGGTACTTGCAAAAGAACCAGTGAAGAGATTCTCTGAACGACAAAAGTCATAGTCATACAAATTAGTGCCTGTAGCACAACAATCGTTTGGTCCTCCACAGTTTGAAATCCCTGTAACAACATCCGAAGGAACGAAATAAATTGTTTCTGATCCAGTACTTGCGGGTGTTGAACAAGAAGCAGATAATGCAGATGTTGATGCAGTACACGAGACTTCACAAGATGTTGTACAATAACTTGCTGTGCAACCTGTGCTGCAACTGGTTGTTGCTTCTCCTGTATAAGATGGGTGTCCAACCTGTCCCCATACAAATGATGTTGCTCCAGAGATGGTATCTGCTGATCCTGTTCCTCCAAAATAAGCTCCTCCAATCACGAATCCATCTGCACCTGGATATCCAAAATGGATGATTCCTGATCCTCCTGATGTTGGTTGGCAAATATATCCGATTGAATCTGCAGATCCTGTTGATCCATCTGTGAAACATGTTGCTGAGGGAGAAGCTTTTTTGACTGAGATATAAGATAATGGTGCTCCTGATCCAGTTGGACATGCTCCCAAATAACTAAACGAACCGTATCTAACACTTCCTGTAAAATCTCTTCCTAATCTTCTATGTGTGGAGTTCAATAACCTTCTATCAACTATGAAAGATCCTTCAAGGAAGGTAAATAGAATAAACGAAATCAAAAGTAAAACAACAAAATTTCCCTTTTTTTTTTATTCTTTTTTTTAATAGTTCAAATTTAAAATAAAACCTAATATTGGATAATCTTTTATATTTTGATCAAAAAAAAAAAAAAAAAAAGAATAATTCCAAACCAAATTTTTGAATGAAAAGTGCAACAAAATTAAAAGTGAATAAAATTGGATGTTTTTGATTTATCAAATGTTTTCAAAAATAATTATATATATCAGATTTGGAAATTTATAATTTTTTAATTTTTTAGATTTATTTAAGAGCAAGGATTAAAGATAATATCAAGAGGAGCAAATTGATTATAAGCAGTATCTGGTTTACTTCCAGTTGTTAAGGTATAAAAAGGACCATTAGAAGTTAAATAACGGCCATTTGTGACTGGAGTAGAATATTCAAAATAAAATGAAGAAGGATCAGCAGCAGAAATAGGGAAAGAAACAATATAAACAGTGCCCGAACTTACACTTATTGGAGGATTCAAAATAGTTTTTAACAATCCAGAACCACTTTCACTAATAAAAGTTGTAAGAGGAGAAACACCAGTTCCCCAAACACTAACAGTACGAGAATTAACAGTAATGGAATCTGCATTATAAGTCACACCAGCAATGACTCCATCAACAGAGGGAATAAATGTAATACCATATTCTGCTGTTACGGGAGGGGAGACTGGTCCAGTTGTATAAGTTGCAGAAAAAGTACCGGTAATGAGACTCTCAGATTGACAATAAGAAAAGAATGTGGATCCTGAACAACAATCATCTGGAGAACCACAGTTTGAGTAAGATGAATCCGCTCCTGAAGGAACAAAATAAACAGTTCCTGCTCCAGAACCAGTATTGGTAGAACAAGATACAGAAGCTGCAGCAATAGATGTTGATGCAGTACATGAGACTTCACAAGATGTTGTACAATAACTTGCTGTGCAACCTGTGCTGCAACTTGTTGTTGCTTCTCCTGAATAACTTGGTGATCCGACCTGTCCCCAAACAAATGTTGTTGCTCCAGAGTAGGAATCTCCTGATCCAACAGATCCTCCAAAAAGAGCTCCTCCGATCACGAATCCATCAGTACCTGGATATCCAAAATGAATGATTCCTGATCCTCCTGATGTTGGTTGGCAGATATATCCGATTGAATCTCCTGATCCACTTAGTGTTTCAGAAAAACAAGTTTCTGCTCCTGCCCCGACTTTTGTAATCTTAACGTGTGGTAATGGTGCTCCTGATCCAGTTGGACATGCTCCCAAGTAAGAGAATTTTCCGTATCTTACACTACCTGAAAAATCTCTTCCTAATCTTCTGCGTGTGGAGTTCAATAATCTTCTATCAAAAACGAATGTTCCTTCAACGCAAGACAACAATGCAAATGAAATCAAAAGTAAAACAATAGCAATTTTCATTTTTTTCTACTTTTCTCTCTTTTTTTTTTATTTTTTTTTATAATTTAATTAATTTTTTATTTTGTTTGATTTTTGTTTTTTAACTGGTCCCAAAGGAAATTTGACAATCAAATATTTAATTCATTTTTTTTCTTTCTTTCTTTTCTTCTTAAAAGAAAACATAAAACAAATAAAAGCTTGGAAAGCCAACAGTAGTTATTTTTAAGACTTGATTTTCCTTCTTAAAAAAGGAATATTTTGAGAAATTAAAATTATATATTTCAGTTTGAACGATCCCGCGGGAAGTTTGACATGTGATTTTTTTTAAAAAAATTATAAATTAAAGATCTTTGATATTTTTTTTTAAAATACTCACAACAACCACTTCCATTTCCTCTCATTCAAACAATTAGTCTAATAAAGAAATATTTTAACCTTTATTTCATTCACTATATATTTTAAAATTTCAAATATTTTAATAACAGTTTATCAATAGATCTATCCAAATCCTTTCCAGATATTTCTATTAAAAACAATATTAATTATTGATTTTTAGAGTTGAACAACTCTACCTTTTGCGAGGAATGATTCCATTAATCTTATTGTTGATAAAATTCAATTATTTTTTTTTTTTTGAAAATCAAAACTTCATTAATTTTCACTGATTTATAAGTTAAAATTTATTAAGTGCAAGGATAAAAAACAATATCGAGTTTTCCAAAATAATTTGCATTCATAACCGGAAGGGCACCACCAGTTAAAGTATACAAGCCAGATCCTTGAGCTGTCAAATGGAGGCCATTCGAATAAGTAGAAGGGGGACTTGAATTAGCATCTCCGGAATCACTACCACCAAAATTGATAGAAACGATATAATCTTGACCCGCTGTTATTTGGTAAGGTTGTGAGAGAGAAACAGTAATACTTGTATCACCACTATTAGGAGTACCTGTTCCTGTTATTTGACTTACACCTCCGCTCCAAATATGTACAGTTCTAGGGATAACTGTCAAACTAGCTTCGTAAGTGACTGCAGTGATCTTTCCATCAACATTCGATGAGAAGGCGATTCCGTACTCTCCTGTTGCTCCAAATGCAGATTGAGTTTGAGGAAATTCAAAGTTTGTAAACATGCTTTCAGGCTCGCAAAAAGTAAATGAGGTGCAACAAGATCCTGTTGTTCCACAATTTTGTGGATCAGCACCTGTAGGAACAAAATAAAAAGTTCCTCCACTTCCTGNAAAAAATAAAAAATAAAAAATAAAAAATAAAAAATAAAAAATAAAAAATAAAAAATAAAAAATAAAAAATAAAAAACCAAAATCAAAAAATAAATATAAATAAATAAATAAAAATAAAAAATAAAATAAAATAAAAATAAAATAAAATAAAAAATAAAATATAAAATAAAAATAAATAAAATGAGCTAAATTAAAAAATAAATATAAATAAATAAATAAAAATACCACAGCAGATTGATTACGTGCATTAGCATGTACTTTGATTAGGGTATTGAGGGTGATGGCATCCATTTTAATTCCGTTAGCTTGGAGATATTGCAAAATGTCTTTGGTGATGTTTTGGAAGGCTTCATAGTCCAAAGCCATTCCGCAAGAACGCAAATAACTGTTCCAAGTCCTTATGTCTCTATCATCAATGAAAAAAAAATTACAATATTAATTTTTAATATTTTATTTTTTAATTTTTTAAAGAAAATTTTTTTATAATATTTTTAAATTTTTTGATAAATTGAATATTTTTTGAATTACATTATTTTTTATTTTTATTTTTTTGATATATTAATTTTTTAATTGAATGATTAAATTTATTTATATCATTAATCTATTTATATTTTTTTTTTACCTGCAATACTCCAAATCGTCTCGCAAAGCAGCAGTCAAAAGACCAATATCCTTGACACGACCAGCAATCCCCACAGCAATGGTCAAAAACTGAGTCTCCTTAGTAAGTTTTCTCTTCTGCTTGACACCAACAACCTCAGAGAAGGAACCCCCCGTCTCCTTTTTTTTCCTATTTTTTTTCATTTTTTTGAGATTTATTTTCCCTTCGTTTTTTTCTTCGTCCATTGGAGTGAAGTTAAAGTTAGAATCGTCCTCATTGTTGTTCTTATCGTTGCTTTCTTCTTGGAGGTTGTAATCAGCCTTAATAAATGAAAAATAAATTATGTTTTAGGATAGTTTTTTTTAAAAAAAAAAATAAAACAAAAAATTATCCAAATGATAATTTTAAAATAAAAATAAATGATCAAAAAATTTTAAAAATTAAAAATTAAAATAACAGGAATTATTTAAAAACATCTACTTTGAAAAAATGTTTATTAAACAAAAAAAATGAAAATAAGTAAAAATTTTTAAAAAAAATATTAATAATAAAATTTCCATTAAAAATAAAAATGTTTGCAATACCTTGAATTGATTGTATACTTCCAGTGCGTGATTGTATTCATTGAGATTGATTGCTAATTTCATCGCACATCCATACATGGGGGTGTCTGCTCTACCGTTATCCCTAAAAAAAGAGTATATTTTGTGCACATTTTCCCAGTCCTTATTTTTTCCTGCTTCCATCATCAACTTTATCTTTTTTAAATAATAATAAAAAAGAAAAAAAAAAATTTTTATGCAAACAAATGAACAAATTTAAAATTGAAATTAATCAAATAAAAATTAAAATAAAATCAGGCAAAATTCAAGTTTTCTCATTATGTCAAACAATATTTTAAAATTTTTTTTTTATTTTAAATATTAATTTTTTTTTTATTTTTATTTACCGCATATGATGCATTGTAGCTTGTTTTCTTTTTGGATTGGGACATATAATTATCGAGATTATTGGAATCCTCATCTACTTCCCTGTATTTATTCTTCAGATTCTTCTCATTTGGGATCTCCCTCAAGGGGATATTCATCTTATGGCTCTCGGGTCTATATTGGATCACCCTTTGTCTAGATTTGGATCTCTTTCTCCCATATTGATTATCTTGTTGGGTGTCTTCATTATAATCTTCAAATATATCTTTTTTGGGTGGCCTTCTTTCCTCTGCATCTTTGATTAACCTCATTCTATTCGATTCATTATCTATGAAGGTGCTATATAAAGAATTATTGTTGGGGATGTATGGATTGTTTTTTATTTTGATGGTGTTTATGAATTGCAATTTGTTATAATTCTGATAGATATGAAAATGGGAACATTTATTGTTGAATAGCTTGATGTTTTTGAATGATAAAGATATTCCCTTCATTTTTTTATTGAATAATTATTTGTTAAAAAGAAAAGAATACACCTTCAATACATAAGATTAGGAACAGTGAATACAATAAAAGAAAAAACTTTATAAAATTTTTTCTTTGATATGAAAAATTCAATCCATGCAATAAATTGCAAATCAAACTTATGATATTTCAAATCACATTGGATCCTCTTCTAAACATTTCAAATTTAAAAAAAAAAAATTTGTATAGTTTCCTCTTTTTGAAGCAATCGATAATATGATCTATCATTTTCTAATTACCAATGAAAAAGGAGATATCCTATTCACCAAATTTTTTCAAGAGGTGGATTCAGTTGCACAAGAAGAATGGCTGAAAAATTTATTTTTAAAGACAGAGATGGAATGGAATATTGCCAACAAATCTCATCGTGTGGCAACACATAAGTAAAATTCTGAAAAACAAAATTTAAATTTACTTCAAAAAATGAATTGTTAACAAATATATTAAAAATTAGGAACAAATATATTGTATTTTATAAGGTAGGAGAATTGATATATTTTCTTTCTGGGATCGAATATTGCGATGAATTGATACGTAAATAAAAAAAAAAATTTATAATTTTGAATATTAAAATGTGCAAGAATATCTTTTAAAATACTCAAAATTTAAATCAGTAATATCGATATTCTATTGTTAATTATAAATGAAATAAACAAACCATATTCGATATAACTGATCTTTTGAACAATACTTACGATTTGCATAAGGTGAAATTTTTATTTGTTTTTTAATATGTGTCTGGATATCAGGACACTATTTTTAACACGATAAAAAAAATCATTCATCTCTATATTGGAGCTATATCTAATATATAATTGATATTTACATACAGTGTATGGTGATTCGCTTAATTATGCAAATAATTTTTCCTTATGTTATTTGAATTTAAATTATCTTTTTAAATTTTAATTTCTTTTTTTCATTCTTAAGTTTCAGAAATGATAACAGCAATTATTAGCTCGTTGTTGCCACTCAGCAAAAAAAATCTCCTTACTGAAGAAGAGTTGATCTCCAAATATGACAGAGTTGTATCTGTCCTGGGTAAAATAAAAATAAAAATCAAAAATAAATAAAAATAAAATAAAAAATAAAAAAAAAGAAAAAATAAATAAATAAATATAAAAATTTAATTAAATTAATTTTAGGTGAAATGATTTTGTTTGGAAACATCGAACACACTAACAGAAACGTAATTGGAAATCTCATAAATGGATCAACATCAAAAATTGCAGGTAAAAAAAAAAATAATTTTAAAAATAATGTCGAAAAAAAAAAAATATTTAAAATAAAATACGAAAATCAATCACCTTTTTTTTAAAAAAAAAAAAAAAGATGAGTGGCTTTCTCTTCCTGAACTTTGTTCTCATTCTATTGTTGGAGAGAATATCCAACTCCTTCAAAACACTCCCATCTTTTTCGACGAAGGAAGTGATGAAGAAGATTCTACTGAAAAAAAATAAATTTACTTGTTTATTTAAACTTTTTTTTTTGTGTGAAAAAATAATTTTTTTTATTTTTATTATTTTTTTTTTTTTAAAAAAATATTATTTCCAATTCTTTCTCAAAAATATCTTCCACTATCACTGAGTCCCCAAACTTTTTTTGGATGTGTAGTCCTAGTCTGTTGTTTTTGCTAGCGCATTCTATTGGGGAGACGTTTTCATTGTTCAAACAATTCAAATCCGATTTTTTCTCAATCAAAAATCTTGAAAAATTAATTAAACAAAAAAGAAAAAAAATTATTAAAAATAAAATAAAAATGATAAAAATAAAAAAAATTTTTTACTTTATTATTTCAAATGATATATTTCCATTTTTGCAAGCATGATGCAATGGAATACACCCACTCTTGTCTTTACAGTTTAGGTCTGACTTGTAATCTACCAAATAAAAAATGACGTCGAATGAGATGTTCTCGTTTAAACAAGCAAAGTGTAATGGGATACATTCGTCCTTGTCTTTGAAATTCAGGTTGGATTTCATTTCAATGAGGTAGAAGATTATATCAAATGAAATATTTTGATTTAAACATGCAAAATGCAAAGGAATACAGTCTAAGAAAATGTTTAAAAAAAAAATTAATTCAATTTAAATAAATAATAAAAATAAAAATTAAAAATAAAATTTATAAATTTAAAAAAATAATGAAAAATTACCTATTTTATTTCTCATGTTTAAGCCTGATTTATTCCCAATCATAAATTGAATTATTTCGAGAGAGATATTCTCATTGAGACAAGCATAATGCAAGGGAATATTGTCAAAATTGTTTGTCAAATTAATGTCTGTTTTATTCTCAACCAAAAACTTGACAATGTCCAAACTAAGCCTGAAATGAGAGAAATTGAATTTCATTAGAGGAGAATTTCTTTTATTTTTAATCAAGTAGTTCAAGAGATATTGATACGTGTCTCTGTTGAAGAAAATGAAGTGGAGGGAGTTCATTGATACGAATTTGTCTTTCAGTTGGGACAAGTCTTTTTCTTCTAGAAATTTTTTGTTTACTTCATTATTAGTGAACCCCAAATCAACCAATAGTTTAAGTCCTTCTTCAACTTTTTATTTCAAAAAAAAATTTTAATTTTAATAAATAGATTTTGAGAATAAATTTAAAAAAAATTAATTTTTTTTTTACAATTAATCTTTGATAAAGAATGGTCTTTTATTTCAAATTTTTGAATTAGATTTTGAGTTTGAGTGTGCATTTCTTTCATCAACATTTTGTATTCTTTCAGCCTCAAGGTTCGCAAACGTGTGAACTCGTACCACTTGAGTTTGATGTCTTTGTCAAAGTTTTGTTTCAAAATTTTCTCGTTCAACGCTCTTAGATTTTTAATTATTTCCAAGAATTTTTCGTTTTGAGACTGAGCTTCTTTTATCTTCGTTTCTTTCTGAAGATTTTCGAGTTTGAGTGATTCATTTTCAATTTTGATAAACTCCAATTCCTCTTTCGTGTTTTTAGTTTGTCTTTTTTCAATGTTTAAAATCGGTTCTATTTTTAAATTTTCTTTTTTAAGAAAGCAAGAAATGTCACCATTTTCAAAAATTAAAGAGATGTTGACAATTTTACCAAAAGAAGGAATGGGGAAATAAGAATTTGAGAAAAGCCACTTTTCAGATTTTTTTTCGAACTTATGGAGAAAGAGAGGATTGTTGACTTTTCTTTTTTCATTATTCACATTTTTCATTTCAAAATCAATTACATGAGAAAGGGGATTGTTTCCCTCATCTAAATTTTTTATTGAGAAACAACCACTTTCAATATCATCAATTTTGGTAGATAAATAATAATTCTCTGTCCATTTTTCTATTTCATACTTTTCGTTATCAAATAAAACGAAATTAGAATCCCTTTCCAATAAAAGCTTGGATGATCTTATAATCTTAAATTGAGAATTTACGTCATTTTCAAATTTTTTCTTGACAGAATTGAAAAGAGGGGGAGATTTGAAAAAACTTCCGATGCAGAAAATATTTTTTATGAAATCATTTTTCTTCAAAGCAAAATCAATATATTTCAATGTTTTTTTGATAGATTTCTCGAAAAAGGAGAAAAAAATATCTCTATGAATTGTTAAATACCTTTTTCTCTTCAAAAGACATCTTCTTTCTTCTTTTAACATTAAAATGTTTTCCCCACTTTCCAAATCGAATGGAATCTCAAGGATGTAAATTTCTTTGCTCCCATCAAAAGAATGTTTTAATCTTTTCCAATTTTCAAGAAAAAGAGGATACAAAGTTTTGTTTTTGAGTTCATCAAAAAAGAAGGAGAAAGAAAGATCACAAACCAACAAAGAATGGAACCACTTTAAAAATCGTTTGTCAACGTTTAATCCTCCATCATATCCTCCTATCTGCACTCCCAATTCTCTCAATTTCTTCTCTTCAGAAACAATTTTGAATGCAGAAATTGTTATGCTACCTGCTCCTGCTTTAACTATCAGAAATGCTTCGTTTTTATTCAGATATTCCCTTGTTTTCTTTGAGTTTGCAACACTTTTTATCATTGAATAGCTCTCCTTTATTATTTTCACATTTTCAACTTTGATTTTTTTTGATTCATTTATGCATTCTTTCAAAAATGTTATTTGTTCAAAATCCCATAATGCATCTACCTTTATTGATTTTGCAAATTGATGAAATTTTAATTTTAATTTTAATAATTTTTTTTACACTGAAAATATATTTTGCTTTTTCTGTGATTTTATATTTCAGATTTTCTGAAATCTCTATTCTAATTTCCTTCAATATATACTCCATATATCCACTCAGCACCAACTTGCAAATTCTATAATCTTCCAGATATTTCTTTTTGTTTAACATTATCTTCAAATCCCTGTAAATAACAAGATCATCCCTCTCATCATCAATCCTATTGTTCAGATAATCTATTGCTTTATTCCCACTTTCCAATGGTCCCTTTTCTTCTTCCGATTTTCTGTATATTTGGATTGAATCAATTGATTTGCAAGAGATAGGATCCATCTTGTGTATAGAATTGAATGAATATCTCACATTTTCTGTTCCAAAATCTATTGTTATTAATTCCACTTCATCTCCTTTGATTTAAAAAAAATATAAAATCATAGAAAATGATGGTTTCAATAATCACCCATTGACTTTCTTTTAAAGTGAATAGTACAATTTTTTTTTTTATTTATTTTTTATCTTTTAATTTTTTTATTGTTTTCACAGAACATTTTCAATCAGCGAAATATAAAAATGTTGAAGATTTATTTGGTGAATGAAATAGGAATGATTGAAATTGAAAAAATAAAGTAATAATTTTCTCCTTTGTAATGTTTATCAACTTTTTTAAATTTATGAAATGAATTTATCAAAGTTGAAACTAAAATCTTTTTAATGTCATCATTTATGTTTCAATAATGAAAGAATGAAAAAACAATAAAAAAAAATAATTTCAAAAAGAATAATAAAAAAAAAATTTGAGGAAAGATAATTAATAAATCATCCCCATAGGCATTATCAATTAATTATAATGAATTTATCTTTCAACGATGTTCCCAACATGTATTATGATGGGAACAATAATACAAAAAATAACTATAATCCACACAATTACCAAAACAATACCAACAATATCGTAATAGAAGAGGATGATCTCTATCCTGATGAAGATGAAGAATTCATACCAGCAGAAACAACATCAAAAACAAAGAAGAAAAGAACAAATAGCAGAAATCAAAAGAAACCAACAAATGTTGGAGGAGATCAACAAATAAAAAGAAAATATCCCTACGAGTTGATAAAGAAGGGAGAAAACAATAATAATCTATCAAACAAAAAGAAAAGAGATGTGGATGTGGCAGATCAAATGATAGTGCCAGCAGAACATCTGCCGATACTAGCGAATAAAGTGATAGAAGGGATCCCTGAGGAAATAAATGTAACAAAATTAAAAAAAAATAATTTTTAAAATATTTCATAACCCAATCAAATCAATAAAAATGTAAAAAAAAAAATAATATTTCGAAACAGAGTACTGTTTTTCGAAATTTCATTAATTATTATTTCAATATTTTAATTTCTCATTTTGAATCAAATTAAGAATGAAATCAATCCTTTGTTGATCCAAAACTATGTCATCCACTGCTCCAAAGATACAGAGAGATTCAGGGGAGAAACACTCATCGAGACGATGAGCAAAATAGTGGATTTTGTGAAAGAAGAAATATTGTATAAAAAACACTCAGAATACTTTGATAGCATAAAAGACATTTCTCAAAAAATAATGAGAGTAACTTGTAAAAGAAAATGATATAAACTTTAAATTAATCTAATATTCTTCTAATAAAAAACCCTTTTTTTAAAAAAAAACTTATAGCTGTTAGTCATGAAAGAGATTTGAAAATGTTCAGTGATTATTTAACGTTCATGGACTCTGTAGAAATGAGAAAGAAAAGAAGATACCAGAACAACAGCGAGTACAAGTACGTATGGAATAAAAACGACATCAGAAGATTCTTTGTAGCTTTCGAGAAGTTTGGAAACTCGCCTGTCGCAAATAAAGCCATCGCAAAAGAAATAGGAGAGGAGGTGCATCCAAGACACGTCGTTTATTTCAAGTCTTTGTTGAGAAAAACACTTAGAATTGCAAAGAACAAAAACATTGTTATTGATGATATTGAAGACACAATGCAAACAATAGTATCTTCTGGCGTCGATTACAATTCAAAGAAGAGAAATGACAAGGATCTTGTCACTCTTTTGAAGGACCGGGAGAATGATCCTAGCATTATAAACAGGAACAATGAGAACATTAACAGATTGGACCTTTCTGATGTGGAGAGATTACAAGAGAACAGCATGTACTCGAATTCTAATGTCAGTTTAACGAGCAATTATGTTGTAAAACCTGATCCTGGAAATAACAATAACGATAACTATGGGAATGTTCAACAAAGCAACAATTTGCAGTATACTATTGAACAACAGCAACAATTACAGCAACAACAGCAACAGTCCAATTCCTATTTTTACAACCCTTACTTTTATTCTGGTACCAACAACATCACCAACAACAACAATACTTTTAACAACTACTTCAACATAAATGTGAACAGCAATGACATTAGCAACAATATAACCGAATTGAATAACAACGATTCTTTACAAACAAACCATATCAAAGAAAATAATGATCATTTTTCAAACTCTGTGAACAACACCAATACTAATAACATCACCACAGAAACCAGTATCAATAACACAAACATTGATCCAAGTTTCACAACAGAAATCAAAACTGAAACTACTGAGAATTTGGAATTAAAAAATAAAATTCGTTTAAAAAAAGAAGTTATCAATCCCCCTCCTGTTTTTCCTACTACTCCACTTCTCCTTTATGAAAACTTTCAGAACTGCTCTTCTTTTGATGACAGTGTTAAATTCAACTCCCCTTTTCTTGCATCCGACAACACTTATTCAACTAGCAACATTCCCACAACTACCCAAACTACTTCTCCTCTTTCTACTTCTACAAATCAATCATCTCTTCCTACTTATATACCCTCAAATATCAATCCAACCCCTCTCACCTTTAATGAAGATAATTCTTCAACTCCATTAAAAACTGTTCTTACTAATCCTTCTCGATCTTCTTCTATTAACAATACTACCCAGCTGACAAATTCCAATCAGTTTCTATTATCCAACACCAATCCATCCTCAAATCCTCCCGTCCAAAACAACAACCCACCAAACAATTACAGTTCAAACCAAACAAATTCACTGACAAATCCAAATCAGTTTCTAATTCCCAACCATATGAATAACAACAATTCTCTTTCTAATTCTAATCAACACCACATTCAACTCTCATCTCCCAACACTCCCCTTTTCAACCCCATGCAAACCAATTCATCCTCAAATTCATCCCCCTCTCCTTCTATTCTCAAAAATTCAACACATCAATCACCAAATCTTGATCAGTTCCCATTTCCCAATCAGAGAGAATTCAATCAATCTCCCGTCATTCTCAGTACGTCCCTCCAAAACATAAGTCAATCTCCTAATCCAAACACAAGAAAATCCTCCAATATTAATCAATCTCCCTTCCCCAATCAAAGAGAAATCAATCAATCTCCTGTCATTACCAATCCGTCCCTCCAAAACATAACTCAAACTCCCAACAACAATCACCAAAATTCCTTCCAAAACTCATCCCATAATAACTTCACTACCAAGCAAATTCCTTCTCATCCCCAATCCAACAATGCAACCCACATTCAAAGCCCCTTCTTCAATAAAAATAACAATGATGTCAATGAGAGTAATAACACTGGCACTATCAAGAAGGATACCATCCATGATAATAACTTTAATGATCAGAATAACAATAATAACTTCAATAAAGACAATAACTTTGTTAATGACAACGTCTGCAATAACAATAACTCTAATTATAACCTTAACAATTATTATCTCAGTGACAATAACAACATTAATTGCCAGAAAAACAACTTTAATAATGTTAACAATGGTAACAACTTCGATGATAACAACCACAACAATAATGTCAATACTAATAACATCAATAATGTCAATAGCAATAACTTCAACACTTCCAATAATTATGAAAGAGATAATAATAACTTCAATAATGACAAGTACGAGAATAACTTTGATAATAACAACAACCACAACAACAATAATGTCAATATTAATAACAACAACCCCCACATCCAAGATCATATCTTCAACAATTTTGACTTTAACTCCAATAATAATCTCAACAATGACAACACCTTCAACAATAACTCCAACTATTTTCATGAGAACGCCAATAATAACACCACTAACAATTATAACGGTAACTTTGGGCATCCTCCTAATCCCGACAACATCTTCCTTCTCAACAACTTCTTCAAACAAGAAGGCTCTCCTCCTGTTAATCCTCCCTCCTATGGCAACAATCATCTCTATCCCCAATCCAAATAAAATGAAATTTAAAAAAAAAATTTGAAAAAATATAAAAATTTTATAAAAGCATCAACTCCTTTTATTTTTGAATTTCTATATGAGATCATATTCTTGCTTATGTGAACAGGTCATTGTTTATAAGGGTATTTATAATTTCCTTTAAATTTCTTTTTATACTTATGAATAATGTAACAAAGAAAATGGAGGTAAATATACTATAATCATGATTCCTTTCATTATAATTAATAAGGTATTCATATAATTTTCTCTCTTTCTAGATTTGGTTGTTTGGGGAGTAAATAAAAATAAAAAATAATAATCAAAATGAAAACTCATATTCATTATCAATTTTCTAAAAATAAAAGGATAACAAAGTAAGGATCAATCTAAATGAAATTCCATTCAACATAAATTTCGTTTTAATTAATATTAAAAAAAAAAAAATCACAGTTTGGGTAAACACTTTCAAAATTCTTTCAAAAAATTTATATTTTTATTTATCTTCTAATTATTTTTAAAATTCAAAAGGCAATTGGGTGTTGGCTCCAAATATATCATTAAAGAACCAAAACTGCTCAAAAATGATCCTAATGTACTCGCCATTTATCAAGGAGGCTTTCACATTTTCATTTACAAAGAGAATGGCGAATTATTGGGTTTTGGGAGGTAAAACATAAACTAAAAAAAAATAAAAAAAAATAATTTAAAAAAAAAAATATTCAATTAGAAATACAAATGGGCAACTAGGTAAAAATTTTTTGCTATTTATTAAAATTTTTATTTTTTATTAATTTTTATTATTTATTTTTATTTTGTTTTTTTATTTTATTTTTCATTTTTTATTTTTATGAAAAAAAATTTTATTTTTATTTTTTTATAAAGGTGTCAATAGTCTTATTGATATTTTGGAGCCAGTATTGGTGATGACAGACAACGCAATTAAAACGATTTCGTAAAAAAAAAAAAAAAAATTAAAAAAAAAAATTAATTATAAATTTTTTAGTTGTGGAGATAATCACACACTATTGTTAAAAAATAATGGTAAAATTTTTTTTATTTTTTTTTTAAAAAAAAATTATTGTTGTCACTTAAATTTCTATTTTTTATTTTTCTTTTTATTTAATTTTTTATTCATTTTTTTTTTTCAAAAGGTAGATTATTGGGATTTGGGTAAAAAATAAATAATAAGAAAATCAAAAATCAAAAAAAATAATAAAAATAATAAAAATTTAAAAAATAAAATGAAATTTTACAAAAATAAGTCAAAATGGAAATGGAGGTAAATTATTTTTTAATAATTTGATTTTAATTTATTAAATTTTTAATTTTAATTTGATTAAAGTCAACTTATTTATTTTAATTAATTTTATTTTATTTTATTTTAATTAAATTTTATTTTTTAGAGCTGGGATTGGGTCACTTGAAAAATGTTCAGGTTCCATCACTTATTATCACTGACGAAAAAATAAAGAGTATTCATTGTGGTGGTCAGTTTTCTTTGGTGTTTAAAACAAATGGTAAAAATTTAACCAAAAAAAAAAAATTCACCTAAAAATTTTTTTAAAAAAAAAATATGAAACAAATGTAGGTGATTTATTTGGTTTTGGGTATAAAAAAAAAAATAAGAAAAATAAAAAATTTAATTCAAAAATTCTTAAAAATAAATGAAAATAAAAATAAAATTAAATTAAAAAAACAAAAATAAAAATTAAAAAAAAATAAAAATAATTGTTTAAAAACTTTAAATGAAAAATTTTTTAAAAAAAAAATGTTAAAACACCTTGAAAGGTCAAACAATAACGGAGAGCTTGGTATGAAAAAAAATACAATAACAGAAAAGATACCCCAGTTTATCTTGAATGACAAAACCATCAAGAAAATAACAACTGGAATCGACTTCACCTTCATTTTAAAGGATGGTGGAGATTTGTTTTGTTGGGGTTCAAATTCCAATTCCCAACTTGGATTTTCTAAACACGTTGTTCCTTCTCAAAATTATCCTCAATTGTAATATTTTAGTTTTTCACTTAATTGTTTTAATTATTCTTTGTTTATTTCAATTTTTTCTAATTTTAATATTTTAAAATATTTTTTTTTAATTTTTTAAATAGATTGATGAGCGATGAAAAAATCCAAGATGTAAAAAAAAATTTCTTTAACAAATAGAATTCTGAATTTTTCTCAAAAAAAAAAAAGATCTGTTGTGGTGCAAGACATACAATGATTTTAAAATCAAATGGTGATCTTTTGGGTAAAAAAAAAAAATCATAAACAAAATTTAATTTTTAATTTTTTTCTTAGTTACTGGATCAAATGACAAGGTTTCCTTTTAAATTTTTTTTTTAAATAAAAATATTAAATTTTTGATTAGGGACAATTAGGATTACCCAATTCTGAACAATCAGTGAATGAACCAAAAATTCTGATGTCTGATGATTCCATTCAATCTATTTTTTGTGGATACCAATATTCCATGATTTACAAATCAAATGGAACACTTTTGTCGTTTGGTTTTAATGAGTAAAATTAATAATTCTGTAAAAAAAGTTTTGTTTCATAAATATTTTTTTTTTTAGGTATGGTCAAATAGGTAAAATTAAAATGATTGTTTTTGAATTAAATTAAATAAAAAAAAAAAGGTAATGGAACCACTGAAAATCAATTCACACCTTTTTCAACAATGAACAAAGAATCTTTGTTGATAATAAACGGAGGAACACGTATCAATGAATGGGGCCCAAATAACCACAAATTCTACACTTCTAACTTTAAAACTTCTGTTCTTTATTTGATGCTCTTTCTAAAAAGAAACCATAAAAAAACAAATACAAAAATACCAAAATTCGTTGTTTACGAAATAATAAAAAGAGCTGCCAGATTTTATTAAAAGAATTCTTTATATTTATCGAATTTTTAAATTTTTTTTTTTTTTTTATTTAATCATAATTTAAATTTGTGTTGAAACAAAGACTGTTGTATCTAAACAAAGGATAATCTCCATCAAATCTTACACGATCAAAGCCCAAGTTGGGAGAACGAACAATAGGAAGATCCCAGTTCAATCCGTTCAATAGTTTGCGTGATAAAACATTAGCGGAGAAATCAATATCGACGAGAAGTCCCTCAATGAAGCAGTTGTTGCAACAATCATTAGTGCATCTCAACAAAGAGATGATGGCTTCGGATCCATTGGTAGAAAAGGAGATCTGGGATGTGTTGTAGCTGATGGAGGAGTAATCGAACAACAAAGACGAGATGACGTCCCTCTATAAAAAAAGAAAATTTTGGTTAATCTGAAAGGATTAGAAAAAAAGATATGTTTTTGAAAAGAAAAATCAATTTCCAAGAAAATAAAAAGAGATCATTTGTTTTATCTAAAATGATAATGAATGCATCAAATCATTAGACAGATGAAAATGAATGATCAAATAAATATATTTTCTAGAAAACCAATATATATTGTTTTCATTTCTATTCTTACACTTGTTTGAGATGATTTTTCGAATTTGAAGTTGTTGGTGGGTATGTTTTGTTGAGAATCACTGGATTTAAGGGTGGTTGGATTTGATGGATTCACCAAAGAGGCCACAGCGACACCATTGTCCAATACATAGGTGATCAAAATTTGATCATTGTTGAGAAACTTGGCTTGGATTGATCTTGGGGCAAGGCATGCAGGGATATCGATAGAATAGGTATTCAAGTTTTCTACATTGCTATTTTCATCAATTCTGGTGAGATGGAGATCTAATGTCAATTCAGATACAGGACATGATCTTCTTTGAGATGCGATCAACAAAGTTCCATTGTCATTGCTTGTGATATAGATCAGTTCGTTCAAACTATCGTTGTTGAAATTATATTGGTTAATGAATTCGGTATTATTTGCAGTTATGAGGTAGGATGTTTCCGAAATTGTAACAACAATGAAATATTGATTTTGATCATAGGTCAATTGGGTAGATCTGGAAGCCACATCCAATGTAGATGCACCAAAAAACTCAGATGTGACCATAGGAATACCCTCTTGTAAAAATAATCTGTTTGTAAAGCAAAAATGTTATTATGAGATTTTGGAAATTAATATGTTAGTATTTGTTTAGTGTATTTGTTCTTTTAATGAAAATCATTCCATTTAGCTAAGATCTTTTTTAAAATAGTTTTAAAATTTTTTTTATTTACCTGGTGTCAAGTGAATAGACATACTGAGCTATTGCCAATTCTTCTTTGTCATTATATGTTACAACTACCACCCCTGAACTGATGGGATAGAAAGATACCAAGTTGATCGGCCTATTTTGAGCTTGTTGTTCGTTTAATACTACCGAATTAGTATATCCATTTGGTGTATTCACAGATATTTCTGATTTCAAACAGTTTTTATTTGCATCCAACAATCTACATGTCAACACTGCAACACATTCATTATCCAATTCTATTGTTTTTGGTTTGAATTGATTTCTATTTGGTGTTGCAATTGAATTCCAAAAAAAAAATATCATCATTATTAAAAAAATTCCTTTCATCTTCCAATTGAATAGTTTCTCTCCTTAAAATATACACTTTTCAATTTTTTTTTTTTTATTTTATAAAAATGCCATAATTTTTTGACACAAAGAAGAAAATCTGTTTTTTTACTTTGAGATAAAAGATTCATTTGTCACAATCTCAACAGTCAATGATGATTTTACTTTAAAAATATAAAAAATATTTTATAATTTCAAAAAAAGATTTTGACGAGAAAATTTGGTAAATTGAAAAATCAAGAAATATAAAAAAAATGGATAGGAAAGAAATGATTAGAAATCAAAGAAATAAGAAGGCATGGTTATTTTTTTAATTACAGTTTTTCTTTCAGACTCACTTTCTTGTTATTCTCTACAAGGGATGAGCTGCATAATTATGAAACAACATCTGGTTGCCCATGTTGGGATCACACTCATCATGCCTGTATCCCAAAAGGATCAGGTGGATATGGTTATAATTGCAATTTCTGGTATATTTGTTGCTGCCACCACTGTAATGAAGAAGAAAAAGAAAAAGAAAAATCACAATTGTTGCCACAAGAAAATGAAAACGAAAATATGGAATATAATAAGTGAAATTTTGAAATTATAAAAATTTGAAATTATTAAATTTATTATTCTTGATTATCTGGATCAATTTTTTGAATATTGGTATCAATTTCACATAATAGGTTGAAAAGCATTTTTTTTTTTTGAATTTTGTTTAATAAATTATATGTATAAGGGGAAAAAAGAAAAACAAAACAACAAATACAGAGGAGTGATTAAATGTCCTCGGAAATGTCAACTTTAGCTTTATTAGATTTTCTTCTAGGAGAAGGTTTTTGAGGGGTTTGTTCAGTTTCTTGGCTATCTTCTGAAAGAACCTTGGATCTTCTTGGAGAAGCAGATTTGTTTGGTTTTTCAACTTCTTTTTCGGAAGCATCTTCAATCAAATCACCATCTTCATCAAATCTGTATCCTTTCAACTCCAAAAGGGATTGGTACTGTCTGAGTTTGGATTGGGAAGAGGAAAGTTTGTCCTTGAGGCTGACAAGAGATTGATCAAAGACAGAGTAAACATCACTTTTAGGTTTGCTCATACCTTTACCCCAATTAGCATATTGATTTGCCATTATGTTAATTCTTTCGATAAAATTGGAGGCAGTAGAATGTTTTTTGAATTCAAGGAAGCAATCTGAAAAAAAGAAAGAAAGATTAGAATGAGAACATACCAATAAAATAATCAATTCTTTTTTACAAGTATGATCGTGAGGTTTGTTGATGGATACATCTACTTTTGATTGTTGCATTATTTTGTTGACAAATTCCCTTATTTCTTCTTCATTGCATGAGTTTGGTATTTTTGCAAGAAAGACGCTTTTTTGTCTCTTGATACTATCATAAATA
This sequence comes from Cochliopodium minus, assembly GCA_024220525.1. Lineage (NCBI taxonomy): Eukaryota > Discosea > Himatismenida > Cochliopodiidae > Cochliopodium > Cochliopodium minus. The sequence continues at coordinate 33,188 of JAMYWO010000218.1, forward strand.
TCACATCTTTTACCCTATAAACAAATGCAAATGTTAAGATCATATGAGATTATAAAAATATAAAGAGATAGTATTGTTTTAGTATTATAAGGGATAAGATTGAAATTAATCATTATTTTCAGTTTTTTATCTTTTTCTTTTATTATCGTATAGTTCAATTACCTTTATAAATAAACCGAAATTCATTCTTGCAGGGGTCAATAATTTATTTTTAGAATTGATTGATTTCATTTCCACAAAGAGATGAGACTTTCTGTTGATTTCAAATCTTTCAACAGAGACGCATTTCTCGCCAATAAGTTTATTCAATACAGAATTCACATCTTCTTGGGAAATATCTTGAGGGATATCTTCAATGGTGAAATATTGAAGTCTATCTGATTCTTCTGGGAATTCATGTACTTCCAAATTTGGTGAATAGAATAATTCTTCAAGATTTTTTCTCTTATTACTAATTATAAAATTTTGTTAGTTTTTGGAAGAAAATAAGAACAAAATATCTAAAGGGATTTATTTCATTCTAATATTTTATTAAAATGATTTCATGATGTTGATTGTTATCATATTAAATAATGATGCTTAATAATGATGGTTATTGCTACGAATAAACAGAAAAATAAAATAATATATTTTTTTATTGTTTGATAATTTTAAATTATATATATTATTAATCCTCTTACTTTGTATATCTATCTTGACCACTGCTGCTGTCTTCATCAAATCCTATCCATTTATTTCCCATTTTGAATCTAAAATTATTTTCCCAATCATTCTCTAATGGTTGTTCCTCTTCTACAAAATTCTTATTTATAATATTCCCATCATCCATAATCTCTTCATCTGATTCATAATGCCATTTATTTTGTTCCCATATTCCCTTTTTTGCAACATTCCAGTCTTCAAAATGTTCATTGTTTGGAGTTAGATTAAGGGTTTTGAATCCAAGAAAATTAGAATAACTATCCTTTCTGATGATCAAATTATTATTTGTGGATGTTCTTAATCCTGACAATGTTGATAATTTTTTGTGATTTATTTTGCACAATTGCTTCATTTTTTGGGATGGATAATTAAAAGATACAAGAGAGATGGGAAAATTTTTTTTTTTTTATTTTATTTTTCTCAAATTATTTTTTTTTATAGTTGGCGATGTTTAATTAAAATAAAACCAATATTTTGAGTTATTTTGACAATTATATGCGTTCATTTCTTTATATTGGCATTGGTTATGTATAAAATTTTATTAGGAGGAGATATTTTTTACAAAAAATATGATTCAAATAAATTTTGATCGGAATAACAATCAATTGTCAATTTAACATCAAATATAAGACATTTTTTTTCGTTTTAAATTTGATTGTAATATATTAAAAAAAATATCAGTCTATGTATGTTTCATCTGTATTAAATTTGATAAGTTGTTTTCTATCCATTTTTGGAAGCAGTTTCATTATAATTCAATTTCTCAAACACTTCAAATCAAGGTGAGTCGAAAAATTTTACATAAAAATAAAATTATAAACCGAATTTGGTTTACATTCAGATCAGATATAAGAACAATAGTATTTTTCATAGCAATATGCGATCTGATGTTCTCATCAACTGCTTTTATATCTGGAATGATATTGATGTTGAAGCCAAAAGACTATGCATTTAAAATGTGTATTGTATTTAGAAGTATAATAGAATTTGCAATAATATCATCTGTAAATGAATGCCAATAATTTAAAGAAATATAATTATTTCCACCAAATAAATAAATGAATTTTAGTTCTCATGGGCATCTATCATGGCAATCTATTTATTCAAATCAGTCAAAGATTGGAATTTTTTTTCATCCAAAAGAAGAAAATTTTGGATCTTTGCACATGGTTGCAGCTGGGGAATTTCAGGAGCCTCTTTAGTTGTAATTAAACTTTTTTCTTCCAATAAAAACAAAAAGTTTTAAATTAACACATTAAACAATTTTCAAAAAAAAAAATTGAATAGGTGATTATATCAAAGGGATTATTTGATACAAAATCTCAAAATGGATGGTGTACATTGCCAACAAATAATTGGGGATGGTTTAAATCATTTTTTTTTTTATTTTTTATTTTTTTTATTTTTTGATTTTAAATAAGGTGGACTTTCTTTTTTACTCCTTTGATTATTTCTTTGACCATCAATATAGTTTTGTATATCATGATAATTAGAAGAGCGTCATTTTTGAAAGAGGATATCAGGTAATAGACAATAAAAATAAAACAAATAAAAAATAATAATAAATAAATATTTAAATAAATAAAATAAAATAATATTTTTAATAATAAAAATTGATATTTAATAAATAAAAATGGATATTTAAATAAATAAAAATAGATATTTAAGTAAATTGAATAAATATTAAATAAAATAAAATAAATATTTTTTTTAAAAAAATTTTGTAGAAAATTCATTTCTCGAAGATTATCCCTTTATTTGGTTGTATTTTTGATTGCATGGGTATTTATAATTTTTTCTTTTTTAAATTCTTGTTTTTATTGTTTATAAAAATGCAGTTTCCTGATTTTCTTCACAGTTTTATTGACCTAGTGTTTGGATACAAAATTTGGCCAATAGAAGATGTCTCGTAAAATATTTTTATTTTATTTTTTTTATTTTTATTTTTTTTATTTTTATTTTTTTTATTTTTTATTTTTTATTTTTTATTTTTTATTTTTTATTTTTTATTTTTTATTTTTNTCTTTCTTTTCATTTTCTATTTCTTCAAAATTCTTTTTTATTTGTTGATTTTCTTTTTCAAACTTTTCGATGTCCAATTCCATTTGTTCTTTCAAATTTAAAATTTCTTTCTCTTTCTTCTCTCTTTCAATCTGACTTTCAGAAAAAAGCTTCTCCATCTCCCCAATTTTTAGTTGGTTTTCATCAATAATTTTTTGAAGTCTCACCTTACTTTCAAGAAATTGAGACTCGATGTTTTCAATACTTTTCTTGTCACTTTTAATTATTTTTTCCAATTGTTTCTCTTTCTCTTTCAACTCTTCTTTTTCTTTCAATAATGATTCCATTTTTTCATTCAACTCTGAAATTTCCTCCACAGAAGAAAAATTTTCATTAATTTTGTTGTGAAGATGTTTGTTTTCGTTCTCCAAAGATTCAAGTTTTTCAATCATCTCCTCCTTTTCATTTTCTATTTCCTTGTAACTATTTTCTACAACTGAAAACTTCTCCATCAATTCTTCATGACTAATCTTGCTTTCTTCCAATTTCTCTTTCAACTCTTTGTTATTTCTTTCTACCTCCCTCCCAAAATCGTTTAACTTTTCTTGCAATTCTTTTTTCTCATTTTTAGAAATCATTTCAAACTGTTCCTTCTCGTACAACAAAGTATCATATTTATTTTGAATTTCAATTAACTCTAACTCTACTTTCTCCAATTTAAGAATCTTCTCTACATTAATTTTGTTAATTTTCTCTAATTCTTCGTTTGCTTTGTTATTTTGAGTATTGATTTCGTTTTGTAAATTCAAAAATTTCTCTTCAAGATCTAGATTTTTGTTGCAAAGTGATTGGTTCTGATCTCTCATATCCACAGATTCCTTTTCCAAATTGTCAAATCTTTCTTTCAATTCCTCAAAAATAATTCCCTTACTCACTTTCTCTTCATTCAAACACTGTAACTCTTTTGTAATATCAAACAAATTTGATTCGATTTCCTTCTTTCCTTTTAACAGAAGATTGTTTTTCTCTTTCAATTCATCTGTTTCGTTTTTTAATTCTTCGATCATCTCATTCAATTTCTCTTTATCAGTTTCATTTTCATTATTTCCATCTTCAAGATTTCTGATCTTTTTCGAAAGCTCTTCTTTTTCAACTTCAATCTCTTCCATTGCTTCTTTCATCACTTCAATTTCGCTTCCCAAATTCTTGTTTTCTTCTTTCAAAACATCATTCAAATGTTTGAGTTCTTCAATGTTTTTATTTGAATCATTTTCTCTTTCAAGAATGATCTCTTCTTTCTCTTTCAACAATTTTTCTTTTTCTAATTTGAGATTCTCAAGTTGTATTCTCAACTCTTCTTTCTCTCTTTCATTTTCAATTCTCATCTTTTCATTTTCCACTTGAGAAGATTGTAAGTTTGAAGAAACAAGGTTTTCATTATTTTGAATTGTATTTTGAAGTGTTTCGTTTGATTCCTTCAAATCTTTGTTCTCATTTTCTAAAGACTCTAATCTTTCGACTATTTCTTTCTTTTCATTTTCCATTTCTTCAAAAGAAGATTTCGAATTCTCCAAATTATCTTTCAATTTGTTCAAGTCACTTTTCAACTTTTCGATCAGCTCATTATTATTAGATTGAAGATCATTCATTTGGTTTTTAAGATTCTCCACTTCAACATTATTATTTTTCAATTCCTCTTCTTTCTTCTCGAGTTGTCTCTGCAACTCCCCATATTTAGATTGGAATTCATTACTTTTAGAATAAGACTTTTCCAAATACTTCTCTTTTTGTTCATTCAAAATTTCAATCTCACTCTCCATCTTTTTAATGGTCTCAGATAGTTTATTCACATGATCTATCAACTCTGATTTCTCTCCTTCAAAGTTTCCTTTCAATTTCTTGCTTTCCTCCAATTCTTTTTCAAAAGTAGATACCTTTTCTTTCAACAAAGAATTTTCTTCGTTTAATGTATGCAAAGAGAATTGAGTTTGTTGGTGAGAAATATTCATTTGTTCAATTTGGTTGGTAAAATATAACTTTTCTTCTTCGATTTTTTGGAGATCATATACAAAATCGTTTTTCTCATTTCTCATTTCTTCAATGCTTTGTTTCAACAATTCGATATCCTCTTTGTATTTCTTGTTACTATTCAAAAGTTCCTTGTTGCTTTCTTCATATTGCTTGATCTTCTCCTCCATAGACCCTACATCAATTTTTTGGGTATTCTGTTCTTTAATTTCTTCGAGTTTTTTTTGGAAATCAGATTGGAGAGTCTCAAGTTTATCTTTATAACTTTGAACCTCTTTTTCCAATTTTTCATTCAAAATTCTTAATTCATTAAGTTTTTCTTCATTTAAAGAAGAGTTTAAATCTGAAGAATTTTCTTCTGTCTTTGTCGGAACATTAGAAAGAGGTGTGGATGGAGTTGATGAAAGCTTTTTGTACTTTTCCAACTCGCCTTGTTGCTGCTTAATCAAAGAGACAAGTTGAAAAGATTTCTGTTGGGAAACTTGAAACTTTGTTTGTATCTGCTCTTTCTCTTTCTTCACGTTCTCCAACTCTTCATTTATCTTGTTTTTGTTCTCTACTTCCTGTTGGAGAGTTTCTTTTAATTTTTCATATTCAGAAGAAAGAAGTTGTTTATTTTCTAAATAAAAGAAATGTTAAAAAAATGGAAACAAATTTTTCTACAGATTAAACAAAAAAAATGATTTTAAATTTTAAAAAATTCTTAAAAAAAAAAAGTGTTACCATTGTTTTCTTGTTGGTTTTCTACTCCTTTGTTTTCGTTGATCTCACTTAATTTCTTCTCCAAAATAACTTTCTCGTTTTGCAGGACCTTCAGTTTTTCGATGAATTGTCTGCATGCATTTTCCAATTGATTTTGCTTATTCTGAGAATCCTTCAACATAAACACCAATTTCTCATTTGGAATGGATTTTACATCCATTTTGGATGGTGATTTATCCACGTTATTATTTTCATTTGATGTATTTTCGCCTTTAATATCATTATTCACTTTCATATCACTGATATCCTTATTATCCTTTCCTTCTTCAATATTATTATTTAGCATTTCTTTATTTTCCTCTTCTTTAATTTCAGAAATTTTATTATTTTCATTGTCTCCCTCTATATTTACTTTATCCTGTTCGATATTATTCCCTTCTTCTTTCTTGATTACATTATTGGGATCCACTTTATTTGGCGAAGAAACATTGGGTGTATTTCCATCCTTTTTCTTTTCATCATTACCAATTTTGGTATTAATCTTTTCTTGGACTGTATTCTTGACTTTATTGAACCAATCCATCGATTATATAAATTAAAGAGTACAAATAACCTTTATTTCCTGTTTCTTTTTTTTTTATTTTTAATCACTGAAAAATTTATATTTGTTTTTATAAATTAAATTAAAAGAACACGAATGATTGAGAAAAAAGTTGAAATAGATATCTAAACACCACATTCATGTTGGATATTTTATTTTTATATTATTTTTAATTTAAACATATATTTTATATTCACATACTGAAAGCAAATTGCCAAACAGTAATCACAATTGTATCTAAAAAAAAAAAAAAAAGATAAGAAAATAAATAAAAATAAACATTAATAGGGCTTACGTGATAAAGAAGATGCAATGATTGAATTTTCGGCCAGAATGAAACAAATGTTGAAAGAAATACCAGAAATCATGCTAAATATACTGTAAAGAAGACTTTCTCTCACTTGAGATTCACTATAAAAAAAAAAAAGAAAAAATAATAAATTAAAAAAAGAAAGAAGGGTTGTTTTTATTTTACTTTATCCAATGTATCAGTCCATAGAAAAAATTGGAAATTAAAATTGCCAAAACTCTACTTTTAATCAATCTTTCAATGCCCGTATACAACAATCCTCTAAAAATTAATTCTTTAAAAATTGCAACCTTTTGATTAATTAAAAATTAAATATTTTAAAAATTATTTTTAGAAAAAATTATTTAAATTATTTTTAAAAAAAATGTTTATTTACAGTAAAAAAATTGGTCAAGAATGATGTAGAAACAAATAAGAAGGAAGTATTGTGAGGTGTTGAAAATTTCAGAATTTTAGCGAAATATCCTACGGGAATTACTACAGCACAAAAACACAAAACACAAACAAAAGAATAGACAATATCTAATTCAAAAAAAAAAAAATAATGATAAATTCTTTTAAAATATATTTTTTAATGTGATTTAAAATGGACATTTTTTAAATAATTATAGTTTTATGAATATTTTTTTTTTACCTCTCCAGTTCACCAGATAACAATAATAAATTTTTTCGTATCTCCTCATCCAAATCACCCCAACAATCAAAATGCATGTGTAATACGCAGAAATAAATTCATAATTCAAACCTTCAGGTCCAAAATAAAAAGAAATATAAATCCATCTCCTAAAATGAATGTTTTTTTTTATAAAAATTTTTATTTATTTATTTTTTATTTATTTTTTATTAATTTTTTATTTATTTTTATTTATTTTTATTTATTTTTATTTATTTTTATTTATTTTTATTTATTTTTATTCATTTTTAATATAAAAAAATTAATTTTTTTTTTACAAGTTCATTGGAGCTAACATTGACAATATAATCAAGACTATTTCCCAAGACAAAGCAGATTTTTCACCTCTTCTCAACTCATACTTCAAAATGGAAAGAACTGCAACTGCGAAAAAGAGAACATAGACAAACTGCAAAGGATAGAGTCTTCCCATAATCAAAGAATTTAACAACCAACATATCGAAATGAAAGATCCCATAAAAAGAGGTAGTTTTCTAATTTTTTATTTTAAATTTTAATTTATAATTTAATTTTACTAATAAATTATTACATTTTATTTTGTTTTTAATTTTACTTTACTATACATTTTATTTGTGACAAATTTTTAATTGTTTATAATTTTTTTTTATTTTTTTAAAAGTTTATATTAATTTTATTTTTTTTTTTAGTTTTTTTTTTTTTGCCTAGGCGATATATTTATAAGGAGATTATGAAAATCTCTCAGAGCAGGTGGAAACCCAACGAACAAAATTATGGAGATGAGTGGAGAAAAGGAGATGATTTGGGATATGTATGATTGAACATCATATTTCCCCCACATGTTCTTTTGGTAGATGCATGCCAATGATACTATCATCGAAAATGAGAAACATAGAAAGTATATTACCAATGCTTAAAAGATCAATGAGTTCAAAAAAAAAAAAATTCAAAAAAAAAATTTTGTTTAATTGGAGCAACTTCCAAAAGAATATAATCATCTTTTCTTAAGTGAATTGTAAGAATATTTTTAAATATATTTATTTTTCTGTGAACAAAATCATATATCCTCAAATTAAAAAAATTAATGTCCTTCATAAATTTCTTATTCTTCAAAATCAAAGAAAATCATCTCCATTTGCTCAATAGATTGATATTTCTTTTTTTTATCAATGATATTTTTTGAATTTTTTGAATTTTTTTTACATAGGAATCTGTATTTCCTCTTATAAAAGTAACATCTTTTATGATGCTCAAAGAACTCATCGTGCTCTAATTCCACTTCGATGTTCAAGTGGTTCATGCTCATTTTTTTTTATTTAATAATATAAATATAAGAAAAAGAAAAAGAAAAAGAATTATTCAAATTAAAAAAGGAAAGATAACATTTTTTTTTTATTTTATTAATTATTATTTGTGAATTGAATTATCATCAGTTGTATGGGCTTTGGAACTTTAGCCAGAAAATTTTTTTTGAGCAAAATTTTGAGGACAATTAAAAAGCAAACGACCCTCTCCTTGAACTTTGAAGAAAAAAGGGAATGAGCACTAGTGGACCAACACTAATCGAAAGAAAAAAAGAAAAATTAATTAATCAAAGTGGCTTAAAGAAATTATTGGTTTTTATTTTATTTACTAAAACTCTGTACAAGTTATGTATCAATAAAATTTTGTTGGTTGGAATGAATTGAGGAGTATCTTGATGTTCATAATTACCAATTCCAATTTGTCCTTTTTTTAAATTTTTTTTTTTTGAAATTTTTTGTTATTTTTAATTTTTTTTAAAAAAAAACAAATTTTACCACTAAAATTATTTCCGAAAATGTAAAGTTGACCTTTTTCTAAAGAAATTTATTTTATTTTTATTTTTTTTATTTTTATTTTTTTAATTTACTTGTTATAAACACAGAGTGGTTGTAACCTGTTGTGACATGTTCAACATTGGTCATAGTAAGTTTATAGTGAAAAGAAGGTGTATTGGTTCCAATTCCTAATTGACCAAATCTAAAAGAGAATAATTTAAATGGACAAAATAATTAAAAATAAAATTAAATGTTAAAAAATAAATTTTTTTTTTTTTTACTTATTAGACCCAACACAAAATAAATCACCATTTTCTTTCAAAAAAAAAAAAAAATTTGTTTATGAAATAAGATTTTTTAAAAAAATAAAAAATTATTACTCTTTAAAAGAAAAGAATGAAATCCTCCACAATGAATACTTTTAATTTGATCATCTTTTAATACTAATAAAGGTTCAAATTGATCCTCCTCGTGCCCTAAACCCAATCTCCCATATCCGTTTTTGCCAAAAGAATAGATTTCGTCGCCTGAGAAAATAGTGGTGTGGTTTGTTCCGCAGACAACTGCTTTTGCTAATGGATCGTTTTTTAACAAAATCAATTTGTTAGTTGAACTTTGGTCTAAAATTCCAAGTTGTCCTAAAAATTATTAAAATGTAAAATTATTAAAAAAATTTATTAATTCCATGAAAATATAATAAAATAAATAAAAAAATAAACAAAAAAATTAATTCAATAAAGAAAAAAAATAAAAAATTAATTTATTACCATATTCATTTGAACCTACGACCATGATGTCATGATTTGCTTTTGTAAAATTAATTTTGTTAAATTATAAATTTTAAATTTTAAAAGGATGTTTTTTTTTTGTTTTACATTTTAAAAACACAGCATGATTTATTCCAACTGAATAGTTGATGACATCGTCACCTTTTAAATAAAAGATGAAAACCAGTGTTTTAATAGCAATGTTAGTGCTCCTCCCAGTAAAATAAAAATTGTTGTCCTCTAATATAAAAAATAAATATTAAAAATAAAAAAAAAATGAAAATGAAAAGAAAAAATAAATAAAAAGAAATTAAAAAATAAAAAAAAATAATTTAAAACATTTTTTACCTTTTTGAATTATTGTATAACTGTCCGAACAACAGATCTTTTTCACTTTAGATTCACACTTCACGAACTTGTGTTGATCTATTAAATTCCCAAGACCTAATTGTCCGTCTGTATTTCTGCCTTTAACCAATATTCATTAAATGAATAAAAAAAAAAAAAGTTTTTTCACCACATCCATATAAATCCCCATTACCTTAATTAAAATTATCAAAAAATTTTGTTTTCAAAAAAAATAAATGAATTTTTTTTTACTTTCTAAGTAGAATGTATATTCACATCCCAATGTTATGCTTTTTATTTTTGGATTGTTGAACAAAACTTTGGGTTTCGGCACATTCTCTGTATTTCCAGTTCCCTTTCAATAAATAATTTAAATTTAAATTTGTTTTTCCTTTTTTTTTTTTAAAACATCATACCAGTTGTCCATGATCATTGCATCTATTTGATTAATAAAAATGATATATCTGTTTCCCATTTTTTAATATACCTTTTTTTCATTTTCTTCGTTCAAAAAAAAAGAATTTAAAAATATTAAAAAAATATTTCGTTATATTTTTCTTACACCCAAAAATTATGAAATCCCCTGTGAGATGATTATTATCCATAATGAAGCATAATAAACATATCAATCCAATAATGAAATATATAAAGGTAGAATCAACTTACCATCGACTATAAAAAAAGATATAAGAATTAAATTCGAAATAATTTGTTAGAAAAATTTGCCAATAAATTTTACTTGTTAAAAATGCATTGTGGAATGAAAAACAAAAACTAGAATAACACATATCCATTTTTATTTATTTATTATTTTGAAAATTTTAATCTTTTTTTGTAAGGAACGCTTTTAAATTCAAATCTTGAGCATTTTTTGCAAATCAAGAAGTGTATTTCTTTCGTTGTAATATTGAGAATTCATCTTCACATTTATTATTTCAACCAATAAATTTGAGACCATAGAGGATTTCAAGAGATTTGGATGCATCTGCAAAATCCTCTGAATCTTTCTCAAATATTCTGAGGCATCACCTCTTTCGGACAAAAGGTAAATAGCTTCATTCATTTCGAGCAACAAAGAATCCATCCCTTCCATCCTGAGGTTGGTTTTTTTGACTTCTTCGATTAAATTATCTAATCTTGACTTGATTGCATTTTGTTCCCCATTTAATTCAATCAATTTATGATTAATGACAATGTTGTCCAGATTTTGTTTCCCATTTCTCTTTGAAGTTCGTTTCGATCTAAATCCATATTAAAACAAATGTTACATATGTTTCTTAATCTAAATTCTGGATTCACTGGGTTGAGATTGCAACTAGAGCATCTCGTATGGATGTAGCATCTTCTACAATATTTAACATTTTTATCTTCAATAGACCATCTGTGATTTTGACAAATTTGGCAATTTCCCATTTATAAGTTTTTTTTTTAAATAATTTAATAATTTAATTATTAATCTCAAAATAATAAGAATTCATAAAATTAAATTGAAAATTATTTTTAAATTTAATTTTTTTTCATAATGATTTTAATTAATTAAATTTGGGATCCCTTTTGTTTCTTATAGCTTCCAAACCCTCAGCCAAATCAACATGAGCATAACTTTGACTTTGGGCATCAGCCTCTCTTTGCAAAGAAATGTACAGTCCCTCATCTTGTTGTCTTCTCAATGTCATGATGGTAGAAGAGGTGGCATAATGAGAAGCAGAGGAGATTCTATGCGCAAGAAACAAAGATCTCTCCAAACCTTTAAAGAAAAAAATTATTCTTAATATTCAAAATTATTTTTTTATTCATAATATTTTTTTTAGTTCTTTTTTTTAAACATAAAATATTTTTTTAGTTTTTTTTTATTTTATTGATTCATTTTCATTTTGTTTGAATAACTATTTTCCCCATATAAATATGCAATAAAGAAACAGTTGTTTTAATTATTAGTACAAAATTTAATAAAATATGATTAAAGTAGAAACGTATTAATTTAAAGATCTTTCATAATTTTTCATTTTTCATATTTATTTTTTGTCATTTTTAATTTATTTTTTATTTAACAATTTTTTAATTTTTCATATTTCTTTTATTATTTTTATTTTATTTTATTTTATTTTTTGAAACAATTTTTATTATTTACATTTTTCCAAGTCTTCAGTTACTTCCAAAACTAAACCAATGCGTTGAGCTTCTTCTGCACTTATGAGATCGCCTGTAGAAAGCAGTTTAGAAGCGTGTTGGTAACCAACTACCTTAGGGAGAAAATGAGTGACTCCCATACCCGGATGAATTCCCAATCTTTAAAGTAAAAAAATAAAAAAAACAAAAATAAAAAAATAAAAAATAAAATAAATAAAAATAAAAATAAATAAATAAATAAATAAAATAAAAAATAAAAATAAAAATAAAAATAAAAATAAAAATAAAAATAAAAATAAAAATAAAAATAAAAATAAAAATAAAAAAATAAATAAAAATAAAATAAAAAATGAAAAATGAAAAAACAAAAATAAAAAATAAAAAATACAAAATAAAATAAATAAAAATATAAAATTACCTTGTAAAATTAAAACCTAATTTGGCAGATTTAGAAGCAATTCTTATATCAGTAGACAGTGCAAAACACATTCCTGCACCAACAGCAGTTCCCATAGAAGAGATCTAATGAAGGAGGATATAAAATAAAAAAAACATAAAAAAAAAAAAAATTTTACAATCGGAACTTGAATTAATCTCCTCGCACAAAGAAATCTGAAATTTTTAAAAAAAATTTTGGATTATGTTTTTCAAATGAAAAATGAAAATAAATTGGTTTTTTGCCTGTCGTAAAATTCCATCATTATTTTGCTGTTTAAAAATGGTTTTTCTATTAATCTGTCTTGCAAGAAATTTAAATCTCCTCCAGCTTTAAAAGTTATTTAATAATAAAATAAAATTCAAAAATTCAGGAAATTCATTACCTGAAAAAGCCTATTAGAAAAGAAAAATTTTATATTTTTTTAAATAAATTTGTTATTTTTTACCTTTCCTTTTCCTGTAATAACCAAACATTTTAAGGAAGCATCTTTGGATACAGTTTGTACAACTTCCTTTATTCAAAAAAAAATAAATTTTAATAACATTTAATAAATTAAAAAGAATGTTTTTTTTTTATTTTTATTCTTTTTATTACTTTGAATCTTTCTCCCACTATGATTCAAAAATTAAATAAAATTATAATTTTTTGAAAATAATCAAATTTTTAAATACTATCAACAGTCATTGCATTCAATTTATCCTCTTTGTTGAATCTTTTTTATTTATTTGTTTATTCAGTGAAAAAATATTATAATATTTTTTTTTACGTTAACAATTGAACACCTTCATATTTGCCAGATGGTCCATTTACTAGTTATATATGGATATTTGGTTAATAAGAAAATAATGTGAGATTTTATAGAAAGATATGATTTTTATATATTTTTGGTATGGAATATATGCCTTTATCAAGAAGAACCAAATCAGAAGATGAAGATGAATAATGTTTGAAATTAAATTTATGAAGGGATTTGAAATTATTTTTCTTTAAAATAGCTTTCATTTTTTTTTTAAATTAACATGTAAGCCAAATGGAAATCAAACACTGTTTCCATTAACACAGTTTCTTTGAAATAATATTTTTTAAAGAAACATTGAAACAATTAAAAAAGAAATTAAAATATAAAAATTTAATTGAAAAATAATTACACAAATTTTTGTTTTTTTTTATTTGAAACTTTGAACTAAACAAACAAAACAATTTTTAAAAATAAATAAAGAAAAATCAATAAAAAAAAAATTTAAAATAAATAGTTTATTTATTAAAAAAGATAAGTTTCTCTTATCCCCACTTGGTGACATCAAAATCCTCCAAACGCTCCTCCTTCTTCTCCTCCTTTACATTCTTCTTAAACTTGTTGTCCCTCTCAAGAAAGCCTCTCTGCTCACCATTATTAGAACCATTACGAGAAGACAAAAAAGAGGAAGTACTGTACATTTTATCAACCAAAATTTGTAACTTTTTCGATTTTTTTCGGAGATCCGGAGAAACATTTCTTATCGACTCCGAAATCTTCTTGAAAATGTTGGAGGTGGGGTAGATGCTGAGGTTCTCCATCATCATGAGGGCTTTGTAGAGTCTGGACATGTCGCAGTTGTTGCAGTAGGAGTTTAAGAGAGCGCACCAGACGTACAAGTCTGGTTCAATAGAATCTTCTTGAACCATCTGTTTGAAATATTTCTCCGCCTAGAAAAATTTCAAGTAATTTTTTTTTTTATTTTTTAATTATTTTTTATTTATTTTATTTTATTTTTTATTTTATTTATTGATATTATTTATTTATTTATTTATTTTTTATTTTTTAAAAGTTTTTTTTACCTCGTGCAAAGAAGAAGGCAATGGATCTCTTGCATAAAAAGAAATGATGGATGTGTAAGTTATAATGTCCCTTTTGAGCCCCAAAGTGTCAAACATTTTAAACAATTCCAGCTAAATCAAAAAATAAAATAAAAAATAAAAAACCAAAATCAAAAAATAAATATAAATAAAAAATAAAAAATAAAAAATTTTAAAGACTAACCTACTGTGTGAATGATGGAACCTTCTTGATGTTTGGAAGGATCAACCTCCCACAACTNTTGCATTCCATATTGGACCTGTCATGTCCGAAGAAGAGAAGAGGAGGTTGATCGGCAACGACAATATTCTCATCTTGTATTCAGAAGATCACGATTATCCAATTCACAAATTCAGAGGGAGTGTCAACTGTAAAAAATAAAAAAAAAAATTATTTTTCCATTTTTTTTTCTATTTTATTTTTTATTTTTTATTTTTAATGTTTATTTTTATTTTCATTTTATTCAATAACATTTTAATAATATTTTTTAAAAGCTGTTTGCTTGGTTGTCCATCCCTCCAAGAAAACCAAGGACAATTTTCTTATCAGGGGATCTTTGAGGAAGGATATCCTTCAAAACCTTAAAATATGTAACATACCAACAGGCAAGAAATCTTTTCATCAAAAATTTAATTTATAAAATAAAATCAAATAATAATTAAGAAAAATATAAATTAAAAAAAAATATAAATTAAAAAAAAATATAAATTAAAAAAATGACTAATTTAAAAAAGAATTTAATATGAAAAATAATTTAAAATTAAAAAAATAAAAATAATTAATTTTTAAAAGAAAAAATTTGATGAAAAAAATAATTTTTTTTGATGGAAAAATTAAATTTATTCAATTTAAATAAAAGAAATTTGAATTATATTAAAAAAATTTATTTTTTAAAAAGATTTATTTTTTAAAAAGATTTATTTATTTTTTTTAAAATTTTTTTTTCAGAGGAAATTAGTTTGGATCAAGTGAAGGACATCATTTTGTCTTCAGTTATTAACTTTACCCAAGCTGTACTCGAGACTGGAAAACTTTCTGATCTTCGAAGGAAAGCCAGGACGAGCAAAATGGAGGATATAATAAATTATCATGTCGAGAAAGTCAATTGATCCCAAAAGTTAAAGTTTTGAATGATTGTAGAAGTCCTAAATAAAAATAAATAAAAAAAATAAAAAAATAAAATAATAAAAAAATTGAATTAAAGAAGTTTATTTGGTTTATTATCTCATTCTATGGACATCAAGATATGTTTTTTGGGTTCTTTGGAATCAGGAAAAAGTAATATATGCACCAGATATGTTTATGACAGTTTCAAAGATCAAGTAAACAACAATACCAAACAATATAAATTGAAATAAAAATATTCAACCCGAGAGATTAGGATGATAAAGTTAGCTTTTTTGATTCTAATCAAATATATATCTGAACATAACAGTTTTAAATTTTATATTCATAATATTGAACATAAATACTCAAAAATGCTTAAAATCATGAAGATTGCTCAAAATTAAATCACAAAATGTTAATTAATGAATTCATAAGATTTTTCAATAAAATTTTTTGATTTAATTTCGATTATAAAGTTATAAAAAAAAATTTTCATTAAAATTAAATCACAATTAAGAAGATTTCTTTCAAGATTTTAATTTATTTTTGATCCTAATTACATTTTTAAATCAAATTTGACTTTTAATTTATATATATATTCAAACCAAGCTTTTATTTAAAAAAATAAAAATAAAAATTAATTTATTTATTCATTTTTAAATTGAAATAGTATTCCTATGAACACATTTTTGAAGAAAATTACAAAAAGAAAGTAAAAATAAAAAGTGTGACTTATAATCTAGAAATAACAGATCTCCCTGGAGTAGAGTATTTCTACATAGAACACCATTATAAAGTCAATGAAGTGTTCTGCATTGTTTATGACATAACCAATCGAAAAACTTTTTTAGAATTAGAACGTTACATTGTTTCCATAAAGTACGTAAGGGAATCTGAGAAGTATAGAATTATAATTGTGGGAAATAAATGTGACATTAAAGATGCTAGAGAGGTATTTTTAGAAGAAGGGCAAAAATTCGCAGTGGAAAATGGTTTTTATTTAAAAAATATTCTATTTTTCATTTTTTTAAATAATAATTTTTTATTTTTGTTCTTGATTATTTTTTTCTTGATTATTTTATTTGTTTTTTTATTTTTTTGTAAGTTTATTTATTAATTTTATCAAATTTTTTATTTCTTTAGTGATATTTTTTTATTTTTTATAATTTTTTATAATTTTTTAAATTATTTTGTTTGAATTTTTTATTTTTAAAAGGTTGTAAATTCTTTGAATGTTCCGCAAAAACAAATTTAAACATTTCCCAAATTTTCGAACAATGTGTCGAAGAAAGTAAATTAATAAGAGATCCTCTCTTTGATAAGAAAAAAGTTTTAATAGAGTATCTGAAGAAATATGACATTGAATCTTTTAAAAGGATAATTAAAGAGAAATTCTTCAAGAAATTTGACCTTAATTTTCCTTATTTTTTTGATGAAAAGAAAAGAAGTAAATTTCCTATACATTATCTTTGTCAACACGAAAGAGTTGAATTTGTAAATTTTTTTGATTTATTTTTTATTTTTATTTTTATTTTTATATTTTAGTTTTTCATTACTTTTTTTTGTTTTTTGTTTTTTATATTTTATCTTTAAAAATTTTTAATTTTGTTTTCCAGGATTTTTTGGGTTTGTTGATAAAAAATAAAGCAAGCTTGAATGTAGAGAATTACAAAGGAAAAAGGCCAATTCACTATTTATGCAAGAACAAAAACAATTCTCTCAACTTGGTGAAATATCTGATCGAAAAAAAGGCAAAGTTGAATGTTTTGGACAACAATGAAAATAGCGCTCTTCACAGTGCCTCGAAAAATCAAAATTTAAATTTAGAACTTTTGAAATTCTTAGAAAATAATTTGAAACACTTCAAAGAGAACATACATGCAGACACCCCTTTTCATTCTCTTTGTTTGAACAAAAACATCAATTTTGAAGTTTTGAAGTTTTTCGTTGATCTCTCTCAAAAAGAGAAGAAAGAAAAAAACTTCGTGAATGAACTTGGTAACACTCCTTTCCATCTTTTACTTTTGAATGAGAATTTGAGCTCTGAAATGATTCGTTTGTTTTTGGATAATGATTTTGATCCATCATTTCAAAACAAAAACAAAGAAAGTGGATATCTTGTTTTATGTAAAAACGAAAAATCAAACTTAGAAATGTTTAAAACAATTCTATCGTAAAAAATTTTTATTTTTCTTAATATAAAATCATTTATTTTTTATTTATTTTTTGTTTATTTTTTGTTATTTTTTTAGAAATCAAAAATACAAATTCGATCCGAGGCAAAAAGACATTAAAGGAGAAGGCTTGCTTTATCATTTATCTTCAAGAATCAAAACAGAAACAGTTGATAAAGAACTATTCCATTTTTTGATCGAGGAAGGTTGTACAAACACTTTTGGAGAGAATAGTGTTTGTGATTCTCTGCTCTTTAATCTTTTGAAATTAAAAGATATTTCCCTTCTCGAAAAGTTTTTGTTTCACAATCGAGATTGTTTGATAGAAGCAAACCGCTTTGAACTCTTTCCATTGCACTATGCGAGTGAATATTTTATTGAATCTGTGGATATTTTATTGTCTTACAAAGCAGATGTCAACATGAAAGACATAAATGGTAAACAATAATTTCAAAAGTAAAATTATATTTAATTATATAAAAAATAAAAAAGGATTCAATTTCTATGAATATGTTTGCAAATCAAAATTCTTTAAATTCTCAAAGCTTTTAAATGACAAATTTCAAAGGATGATAATTTCTATTTTGTTAACCCATTCAGTTGATTTCAATAGCACTGTCAAAGAAAAAAGAGGAGAAGATTTGGCAAATTTTTTGATGTTGGATTGTATAAAAGACTACAAAAATAAAAAGCTGTGGAAAACTGAAAGACACTACCTTTTCCCTTCCTTGTTTATTCACAAAATTTTCAATTTCGTTCTTTGTTGTAGTATTTCTAACAGAAGAAACAGAATTATCTTTCCAAAACCTGTTCTCAAAATGATCATTTCTTTTTATTCTCAAATTTTTACCATCAAACAATTTTAAAAAAAAAAAAAATAAAAAAAAAAAATTTTTAAAACAATTTATTTTCTATTTTGAAGAATCATCATCGTTATCATCTCCTTCTTCATCATCTTCATCATTTTCTTCAATATCTTTTTCTTCGATTTGAGGATTGAGTTCGTTGAGAGATTTCTCGACAGGAGCAGAAATGAAGATTTGGTAAGTGAGATTTTTGGATCTAAGATAACTAAATGTATTGTCAAAAACTAAAAAGTACTTTCCATTCTTCAATCTCTCCAAAGATCCTTTAAAAAAAAAAAACAATAATTTAAAAATAAATTTAAAATAATAAAATAATTTAGAAATGTTTTAATTTTAATTCTATTTTTACCATCAATTTGTTCTTTAGAACAATCATACCTTTCGTACTTTAAAACTTCTTCGCGAGTTCCGTTGTTATCGTAGAAAACACTGAATCCCACGTCATGAGCTTGAGTCTTGAATTCCCAAGCCAAATTACTTCCTTTTTTAAAAAGAAAAAATAATAATAAAAAATCATTAAAAATATTTTAAAATTAACCAAAAAAAAAAATTTATTAAAAAATTAAAAATAAAAAATAAAGTTTTTTTTTACCTTCGGTCAAAATATCAACAGGAACTTCAATTTTTTCGGAACGAGCAATAGCAATAGTTACGGGATTGCTAGTTGTTCCATCATCTTTAACATCAACAAATTTTCCTGCCTTTGGTATTTCTCCTTTAAGCTTTCCTCCTATTGAAAAATATATTATTAAAAAATAATTTTTAAAAAATTAAAATTGGATTAAATAAAAATATTAAAAATTGAGATTAAATTAAAAATATTAAAAATATTAAAAATTAAAAATTAAAAAATATTAAAAAAATTAAAAAAATTAAAAATTAAAATTAAAAATTAAAAATTAAAATAAAATATTTTTTTAATTTTTTTTTTGATGTACCAAACTCAATAGGAACATTCTGCTTGGGAATGCTCTTGAAAACAGTGTCCTGATAATCAGAGCCCATAATTAGAATTTTCTCCAAAGTGTGAGCATCAATCATGGGTTTGACGACCTTCCACATGATTTTGAAGATGGTGGGGGTGTTGATGATGAAAAACTTTTTGAGGCATTCGGGGTAGTGAGCTTGGTCTATGTCGAGGATTCTCTTGATCACATTGAAGCCTGGCGTGTAGTAGTGTTTCCATCCGAGGCCTGAGAGGTCTTGGACAATGATTTGTGGGGAGTAATATCCTATTTCTTTGTTTTTCGAAAGTTCATACAATCTTTTATCATTTTTATAAAAAAAATTAAATAAAATCAAAAAAATTTATTTTAATCAAAAATTTAAATTAAAAAAAATTAAAGTTCAATTAAAAATAAAATCAAAAGGTTTAACTTTTGAATTTAATCATTTTTTCTTTTTTTTTTTTTGTATACGTTTTTTAATTAATTTATTGACATTCATTTTTACATATTTTTCTTTTATTTTTTTGATTATATTTTCAATTTTTGTATACATTTTATGTATAATATTTTTCTTCTTCTATCATTTTACTTGTAATTTTTTAATAATTTATTTTGATTTATATTTTGATTATATTATTTTTTTTTCACCTGTTGTGTCCCCTTTCCATTTGCCAAAGATGAAATGCGATAAGATCATCATGTGGTATAACGTCAACTATTTTTGCATCCACTCTTGCAATCGCCTCATAATAAACAGGGACACCTGATTAAAACAATAAAAAATGATTTGATTTGTTTTTTAATTTTTTTATTTAATTAATTTCAGCTAAATTATTTAATTTAATATTAATATAAACAATAATAAAAATTATTTTTGCTTTTTTATCCTTTTCTTTTTACCTTCATTATCAGTTCCTATAAATTTTTATATTTTAAAAGAGAAAATAATGAGTGTGAAAAAAAAAATATAATTTATTTGAAGAATTTTTTAAATCCCATAATATCAAGATATATACAACATATCATTTCATAGGGAATGATTTATATGGTTTAAATTTATTATATCACATATAAATAATATATTTTTGTATATATTCCAAACCTAATACTTCCCCTGGCCAATATTTCGTCAATGCCTCATAATTTTTATTCTTTTCAAAGTTTTGAACGGCATTATCCACATCGTTTTCTTTCCTCCATTTTATTGTGTTGTTGAACATTTCCACTGCTTTCTCCACATTCAATTGCCTTGCTCTCAAATATCTCCTATACATTTCATCTGTTTTGAATCTCTCACATGTTATTTCCACATCTTTTATTTTTTCTTTGAATTCTTCCAAACACTTTCAAATGAAAGATTGATAAAAAATATGTTTATCAGATATTGTGTATGAAAGAGATATAATGAATTATAATCGATATATATAAAGCGAATTGTTTTTATACGATGAAAAATTAAACAAAATTTAAAAAAATAATATAATACCTCATTTTCTTTCTCTCTCAATTTATCTTTCTTCCTTTGTTTTCTATTTCTCCTTTTCTTCTTTTTTTTCTTTTCATTTTCAGTATTGGGAGTGTTATTATCCATTTTTTTTATTTTTTATTTATTGTTCTTTTTCACTTTGAAAAAATCATTGAGAAAGATCAAATAAGAAGAATGCGTGAAATAGAATAGCATTCTCAAGTTCAATTATAATACAAACTCCTTTTAAATATTAATTAATTTTAATTGTATTTATATATTTTTTTTTAATTAAATAAATTTGTGTTTGGAAATCAAAACCAACCAAAAACTTTGCTTTCTCTATTTTCAATAAGTTTTTCCAAACGTTGATACTCCTCCTTTGAAAACTGCAACAAAGTAGTGAAAATGGGCAACATAGACTTGCCATCCTGACTCTCAATGTACTTAATGACAACATTTTTGAGATAAAGTAAATCAACACCCTCTCTATTCTTTCCACGTGTATCTTCTCTTATTTCCTCTTTCAAAACATTGTTTTGTTCTGTCAAAAGTTTTTGCATTTTTAAGGATTCTGAGAGCTGTTCTTCGAGTTGGTTGATTTGTTGTCTCGCACGCGAAAGGTTCTTTGAGTTCATTTCTTTTGCTTGTTCATAAAAAAGTAGATTTTTGTTTTCATAATCTGAATTGGATTCGGAATTATCAATTTTTTCATTCGAATCTTTATAAAATTGAAAAATAAATAAATAGAAAAAAGAAACTTTTGATAATTTAAAATTAAAAAAAAAACTTTTGGAAGAATTTTATTCAAAAAAAAATTTAAATAAAAAATATTGATTAGTTTTTTTTTTTACCGAATTTCTTTTCTTCATCTGTTTTCTTTGGAGTAAAAGACAAAATATTTTCTTCCAAAATTTCTTCTTCGGTTTGAGGAACAGAGTTAGAATCGTTAAAGTTGTTGTTGGAAGAGATGATAGAATAAGAAAGGCTGTTGTCCAAAGAAGGTTTCTTCTTAACATTGTTGTTCTCATTATCTTTAGAAGGAGTGAAAAAAGAAGAAGATTGAAAATTAAAAGAGTTATCTTTTTCATTGTTATTTTTATCAAGAGGAGAATTTTCAAAGGAGGAAGTTTCTTCTTGTAAGTTGCTCTGTTGAATGTTTTTGTAGAGCTCTTTTATTTTGTAGTATTTCTTCGAACTTTGCTCTAACTTTTGGTTGTTCGCTTGGTTAGTTTCTTCTAACTGTTTTTGGTGGTCGTTGAACAATTGCATGATCTTTTCTTCGTAATATTTTTTGAGGTTGGAGATTTCGAACTTGTGTTGATCTAATAACTTGTGCATCTCTTAATAAAAGAAAAATTAAAAAAATAAAAAGTAAAAAATAAAAAAATAAAAAAATAAAAAATAAAAGATAAAATTGAAAAAAAAAATATTAACAAAAATAAAAATAAAAAATAAAAAACAAAAAATAAAAAAATAAAAAAATAAAAAATAAAAAATAAAATAATAAAAATAAAATTGAAAAAAAATATTAAATAAAAAAATAAAAAATAAAAAATATAAAATACAAAATAAAAATAAAATAAAATAAATAAAAATAAAAAATAAAAAAATAAAAAATAAAATTAAAAAATAAAAAAACATAAAAAATAAAAAATATAAAATATAAAAAATATTAAATGTACCCTCTTTATCTCTCTTCATATCTCCAATATCTATTTCTAGTTCATCTGCCTTTTCTTTGTAGCTTTGCAAAGTCTTGTTATAATTCAAAAGTTCTTCAATCGTAGTCTTGAAGTTTTTCTGTTCATTCAAAAGTTCCTCGATGATCTCTTTTTTGTTAGTATCATTAGTATTAGTATTTAAATTTGTTTCTGTTTGAGTTTCTTTCTCCTCGCTATTTTCTTCAGACGTGCTTTGCTTCTTTCTTGACTGGTTAATTGCGATAGTTGCTTTCTTCTTGTAATTTTCGAAATCTATTTGAAGTTTCTCCAAGCTTTGTCTCTCCGTGTCATATTTCTTTTTCACCTAATAAAAAAAAATAAAATTAAAATTAATTTTATTTTTATTTTTTATTTATTTTATTTATTTTATTTTATTTTATTTATTTTATTTATTTTATTTTATTTTATTTTATTTTTATTTTTATTTATTTTATTTCTTAACCTTCATCATCAATCTCTTCAACTTTTTGTTCTCCTCGTCCATTGTCTCCACTTTATTGGAATTTTCAACTTTATATTGACTCAAAATATCTTTTTCATTCTTGACACTGTCCAACTCTTCTTTCAAAAACTTTATTTCGTCGTTAAAACTTTGAATCTCATTTTTATACTTGATCTCATTGTCATTGTACTGGTTGATAGCAGATTTGAAAGAATTGATCTGTCTGCTTGCTTTCTGCAAAACACTCTTCACTTTTGTTAGTTCCTTTTCATTATTCGAACACTGGGTCCTCAAATCAGTCTCCTTTTGAGTCAACTCCTCAACCAATTTCTCAAATTCCAATTTTTTGTTTTGGAGATCTTCTATCTCCAGATATTTCTCTTTAATTTCTTTTGTAAAAGTCTCTACGTTTTGAGAGATATCTTCGTTCTTTGTGTTTGTTTCCTCTATCTTCTTGTTTTGTGTTTCTAGCAAGTTGCTCTTGATCTCTATCTCCATTTGCTGCTTTTTGATGATTTCCGCTTGCTGAGAAAACTTTAAATTTAGCTCTTCATTTTGTTTGTTGAGATTTTCCAACAAAGTGACTTTTTCTTTCAAGATCTCCGACTGATTGTTGAATTTTTCAAAGATATCTTCAATGATTTTTGTTTTTTCGACAAGTTTCTCTGACAACTCTTCCTCATCTTTGTTTTTCTGTTGGATCATTTCGTTAAGACTGTCTATTGTTTCCATTTGTTTTTGAATTTGGGTCATGTTGTTTTGGACAAGAATCTCCAAGTTTTGTTGAGAAGAGGAATTGGTTTGCATTTTAGAAATAAGTTCTTTGAATTGATGGATTTCTTTCTTTAAATTTTCGACTTGAATTTCGCTCTCCACAAAAGATTTCTCCATGTTTTCTTTTTCAAAATTTTTTTCTTCAATCATTCTCGACAATTCTTTTTTTTCTGAATCAATACTAATGTTCATTTCATTCAACATTTTGACTTTGTTTTCCAAATGTTCACTCTGTTGCTTGAAGGTGTCAATTTCATTTTTCATCTCCTCATTTTGTTTCTCCAATTCTCCATACTTCTGCGAGGTCTCTTGGATCAATATTTCTTGTTGTTTCACTTTGTTTTGTAGGATTTTGAAAGATTGAGCTGCTTTCCTTGCAAAATTTTCTTTTTCAGTCATTCTCTTTGTTATTTCTTGAATTTCAACTTCCTTCTCTTTCTTGTATTCTTCCCACTTTTCGTTCAATTCACTTAAATTCTTCTCCAAAATTCCGTTCTTTCTTTTTTCTTCTTCAATCAAAATACTTTCTGTATCAGATTTTTCTGACATCAATTTTTCTTGGAAAAGTTTGTGATTCTTTTCAATTTCTTTCTTCTCATTTTCCAATTCCTCAATTTTCTTTCCTTTTTCAACAATATCATTCTCAATAATTTTAATTTTGTTTATTAATTCCCCATTTTCTTTCAAATTCTCCTCTTTTTCTTTCTCCCTTACACTTAATTCATTTTCTAAAAATTCCAATTTTTGTTTTGTGTTTTCGTTTTCTTCTTTCAAATTCTTCTTGCTTTCAAGAAGATCGGAGATTATTTTTTCGTTTTCATCCTTCAAATTTTCTATTTCAGATTTTAACAAGTCATTTTCTTTTTCAAAGTGAATTTTCTTTGATTCAATTTCTTTTTCCAAAAGATTATTTTTTTCTTTCAATTCATCTGTTTCGTTTTTTAATTCTTCGATCATCTCATTCAATTTCTCTTTATCAGTTTCATTTTCATT
>JAMYWO010000219.1:9588-24634 GCA_024220525.1 Cochliopodium minus
AATTCTCCGTGGTGGGATCGAACCACCGACCTCCCGATTAACAGTCGGACGCTCTACCAACTAAGCCAACGGAGATATTTTATTTTGTTTATTAATAATCTTTAAGTATCTTTATTATCAGATTGAAAAAAAATATCTTCTTGAGAATGATCAATCTTGATCTTGTTCTTGTTTAAAACAATTTTAAAGATAAAAATAAGGAAGAAATTTTCAATTGAAGAAGAAATGAGGTTAAATTCACTTTTTTTAACATAAATTCTCAAAAAAAAAAAAAAAAATAGTAATTTGAAACATGAATGAAAAGAAAACAGAAAAAAATGGAAATCTTGAATTTGATCAAATTAAGAACCCAATTAAGGAAGATATTGAAGTGATAAAGAATAATTCCAATAGAGAAAACGATGATATTCAAGGAGAAGAAGAAAAAAAAATTCTAATAGATCTTTCATCTATTGATCAAATCAATATAAATGGTCTTCCTATGGTTATTTGGAAATATCTCTTCAATTTTTTGAATTATAACGAATATAAAGAAATGATAAGGCTGAAAAGATCTTGCAAATTTTTCTACAAGATAATCAGAATGGATGAACATCTTGATTCTATTTGTCAATACATTTCCTTTGATTATTCTGAATATTCTTCCAAAAAAATCACATATTCCAACAAAAATAGGACAATTATAGGAACTCAAACATGGTAAAAAAAAAATAAGAAACAAATTTGATAATAGATTATTGATGTAATATTTTGATTAGGTCAAATGCTGTAATTTCATTTTTCATTAATGAAAATTTCAATAAAAAAAAAAATTTATTATTTAATACAAAACAGGTTTCCAAAAAAAAAATAACCAAGGGAGAATTTACGTTTCACGTTAAAATGTAAAAAATAAAATTTTAATAAACATGTTTTATTGTAAAGAAGAAACAACAAAAATATTCTTCCAAAAAAGTAATAAGTTGTCTACTTTCAATTTGGGAAATTGGGTTGGATTTATCCATGAATCATGTCTAAGTAACAAAAAAAAAAAAAAAAAATTATTCATTGAATTCATTTTTTTTTTACAAGGTAAACTTTCAGAGGGTTATGCTGGTAAAAAAAAAAAATATTAAAAATATTAATAATAATAATAAAATAATGCTAAATTTATTTTAATTATAAAATGTTCATAGCTGCTTACTGTGAAGGAGGTTCTTACACTTTTTTGACAACAACAGGAAACTTGTCCAACCAAAAAAATTTTACCATTCCTTTTGTAAACATAAATATTTTGGGCAAGCCCGTTTGTGGTGAGAATAGTATAGTAGGTGTCAAAATAAATTTTGACGAAAAAAAAGAGGCAGCGGTGATAAGTTATAATGTGCAAGGGGAGTGGCTTGTTGCTTTTAGGGATGCCAAGGGTCCTCTTTATCCTATTGTTTGTCTTGAAAGCGGGTCCACAGTTTCTTTTGTCAATTATTAAAAATAAAAATTTCAAAAGAAAGAGATTTCACACAATTCAAGAAAAATCTTTTTTTTTTTTTGAAAATTTCAATTTTAGATTCCAAAATAAAAAAAAAAAATTGAAATGGGAAATAAGAATGGAAATGAAAAGGAAGATATTGAAGTGATAAAGGATAATTCCAGTAGAAAAAACGATGATATTCAAAGAGAAGAAAAAAAAAAAATTCTAATTGATCTTTCATCTATTGATCAAATCAACATAAATGGTCTTCCTATGGTTATTTGGAAATATCTCTTCAATTTTTTGAATTATAACGAATATAAAGAAATGATAAGACTGAAAAGATCTTGCAAATTTTTCTACAAGATAATCAGAATGGATGTGCATCTTGATTCTATTTGTCAATACATTTCCTTTGATTATTCTGAATATTCTTCCAAAAAAATCACTTATTCCAACAAAAATAGGACCATTGAATCAAAAAATACATCATGGTAAAGAATATATGTGAATAATTCTTTGAGTTTTTAATATTTTAATTTTTTTAAAGGGCAAATGCTGTAAAAAAATTTTTTTTCATTTTAATTGAACTTTCTTTTCTTAACTTTCTTTATCATTTTGATAATTAATTTTTTTCTTTTCAACAATAGGTTTCCAAACTAAAAATAAATACAGAATTCACTTATTTTGTCGAAATGTAATCAAAAAAAATAACATTTTTTTATTAAAATAAACTCTTTATAAATTTTTTTTAAAAAAGAGACAAAATAGAACATTTTTTGGGAAATTGGATTGGTTTTGTTCATGAATCATGTTTAGGTACTTAAAGAATGATTTGCAAAATTTTACTTATTTATTTTTTTTAACAATAAATTTTAAAATAACAAAAAAAAGTTCATTTAAAAGATGACTATGCAGGTAGATTTAAAAGAAATGAAATTTAGATTATAATTAAACCTTGATTGAAAATTTTTATTTAGCTTCGTACTTGGAGAATTCGTCTTATACTTTTTTGACTACAACAGGGCATTTGGCAAACGACAAAAAGTATACTATCCCTTTCATAGAAAAAAAAGAAAATGAATCAGTCTGTGGAACTAGCAGAAAAATTGGTGTGAAAATAAAGTTTGATGAGAAGGGGGAGAGGGGAGTGATAAGTTACAATGTGAAGGGAGAGTGGCTTGTTGCATTCAAGGATGTTAAGGGTCCTCTCCATCCAATCGTTTGTCTTTGTAATGGGTCCACAGTTTCTTTGATAACACACTTTGAATAAAAATTTTTTGTTCAAAAAAAATTATTGATAAATTTTTTTAATTTTTTTTATCAATTTATTTTCCTTCAAGACTCATGAGTCTTGGTCTTGTTTAAGTAACTACTTATAAAAAAATTAATAACAACTTTTGAAATTAATGAATTCTTAAAGTAAATCTTTCTTCCAAACACCTGGTAAATATTTTTTTTTTTTGAATGATTTAAAGTTTCATTCACTGAAAAGGGATCTTACACTCTTTTGACTGAAAATAAGAAGGAAACTTTTCAATCCCGTTTAATATTAAAAATGAAAAATGAAAAGATTTGAGAGGAAAATAGCAGAAAAATTGGTGTGAAAGTAAAGTTTAAATTCAGCTAACAATATTTCTTTTTCTTTCTTTTTTTATGTATAGTTTTCCCCTGATAATTTCTTCAAAAAAAAAAATCAAAACCGTCTTTAATATTCTGTACAATTTATTTATATTTTAAATTCTAACTTTGTATTTTACAATTTAACATCTTTTATTTCTTTGGAGTATTCTCCATATAAAAGCTTATTCACCATTTCGATTGGGATATCAGAGATGGATTCGAGATCATCCTTTGTGAGATTATCCTTCCTTTCGTAGGGCAAGGAATGTTCGTCAGTTATGTTTTGAAAAGAATCAAGTGAAGAATTATAAATCAAATTCAGCGAAAAATAAAATATTGGTAAAAAGATCAATGTAACACATGCAAATAGAGGGATTGCAAGAGCCCAATATTTATCTGGGTAATAAAAAAATCCTATTGATTTCAATATATTCTCTGGAACATATGCCCAAAACAAATATGAGATCAATAAGATGAATGTTGTAATCCAATAAACAAATCCATAGATTGCCACGTCTGATTTTTTTGTTTTGTGGAATTTACCTCCTTCATTGTTGAATTCATTTGATTTTCTCAATTGTTGCTCTTTCCTAAGCTTTGTTATCATTTTTGTTACATCAAATAGAGATAATATTCCTTTTTTATGATTATTTTTTTTGTTTTCTGATGAATTTTTCATTTTTTTTTTTTTTATAAATAAAAATGGAAGGGATATGAAACGATATAAGTTGATATTTTGATTATCTTTTGAATTATAAATTATATATACCTTTCATTTCAAAAAAAATATTAAAACTGATTTAAAAATACATCCAATTAATAACCACGAATAAGAAATACAATTTAAATTGAATATATATATTTTAACAAAAAAATTCTCCGTGGTGGGATCGAACCACCGACCTCCCGATTAACAGTCGGACGCTCTACCAACTAAGCCAACGGAGACATTTTATTTTTATTTATTTTAATAATTTTAAAAGTATAAATCATTATTAAAAAATTAAAAACAAAAAATTTATTTTGAGCTATTTGGTAAATAATTACAAAGAACTATCGTCTTCCATTCTTCTTATTTTTAGTTTTTCAGAATAAGTTTTAAGTTTTTCAATTCTGCTGTCATGAGAAGGATGAGTGGCAAAAAATTGAATTTCTTTACTATTTCTGTTCATCCTTTCAAAAACCAAATGAGCTTTATCTGGATCATAACCAGCTTTGAAAAAAAAAAATGTGGAAAATAAAACATAAAAAATTTAAAATAAGATAAAATTTACCTCTTGTATATAATTCGAATCCTATTTTGTCTGCTTCAGCTTCTTTTTTCCTTGAAAAAGAACTGAAAATCAAATTCTTTAAGAAAAAATCACCCATATAACGAGTCACCTTGTCATACATCATTGAATAAGTGACTTTAAAAAAAAAAGAAAACGTTGATGTAATTTTAAAAAAAAGTTTTTTAAAAAAATTTTTTACAATAAGAAAAAACTTTCATGATGACATTTGAAATACCCATGTTTTGCGCTGTCTATTTTTTTTTGGTTAAAAAAAAAAAGATTTTATAAAGCAAATTTTGGAAAACTAGAAATTACATGTCTTAACAATATGTGTGAAACTTCATGAGCCAAAACCTTTTAACAATTATTTTTTAAAAAAAAATTTATTAATTGAAAAATATTCAAACTTAATTTTACCATTGCCATTCCTTCTTCGTCTTGGAAATAAGGCAAAATTCCTGTAAATACAACTATTCTACCACAAGGCAAAGCGTAAGCATTAACCTTTTCAAAATTAAAAATTTGATGAAATAATAATTAAAAATAATTAAAAATAATTAAATTTTTACAGTTTTATCTTCCACTAAAATGATTTCCCAATTAAATTTCTTTAAATAAGGTTCTCCTAACAAAAAAATTTAAAAATTTAGCAACCTTTTTTTTAATTCTTTTATTGACTTACCAGAACTTTCTATGATCCTCTCCACAACCCTGTTGATTGCTTTTTTATTCAGGTTCTCTTCGGGCAACAATTTGTCCTGGTATTGATGTATCAGTGTGTTCCACGCTTTGTTAGAAATTCTTATTTTTGTTTGATAAAAAAAATAGTTTTATTTGAAAAAATGGATTAACTAGATGTTTCTTTATTATTAATTTAATCCTAAATAGAAAGTATAATTTTTGTTATGAATCATTTAATTCATTATAATTTGAATATGCTCCAAAATCAACCTCAACTTAAGATAGTATATTGTTTAATGAGATCTAAATTATCAATCTATCATTTGTATATCTTGATTAATATTGATCTTATATCATTTTAACTGACAAATATAATCAAATTATTTTACCTTTTCTCTTCAAATTCTGTCATCAATATGAATCTCTTTTCATTTACAACAGGTATCAACTCTCTATTATACAGATAAAAAGATAAAGCTCCAATAGATGCGCCAAATATGGTCATATTCATCAATAAAGGAGAATGGATGATATTATGAAACATTGATTTAGGAATAGGTTCTAAAATTGAGATATTTGGTGTTAAAAATCCAATTTTATTCTTTCAAAAAAAGAAATTTACTCGAGGGAATATAATCACCACCAATATGGAAACTTGAAGATCTTTTCTTTGCTTTATGAAAAATAAAATTTTTGAATTTGGGAAACATTTTTTAATTTATTTTTAAATATTTTATAAAGGAGTTTTTGATAGTTTGTTCCCAACTTGTAAAAGTTTTTAAAAGAATTTTTTTATAAAGAATTTTAATTTTCTTTAAAGATTAAAAGATGAAAAGATTATCTCATGGTAACGAATTCTTCTGAAGCAGTAGGATGAATGGCAACAGTATTATCCAAATCAGATTTTTTGGCGCCCATTTTCAAAGCGACAGCAAAACCTTTGGAAAATTAACAAAATAAAACAAAAATATTAAATAAAAAATAAAAATATTAATAATTAAAAAAACTGAATTTAATTTATATTTACCTTGAATCATTTCGTCACTTCCCATTCCAATGGTATGTATTCCCACAACACGTTCTTCAGTACCTACAACAACGAGTTTCATGGCAGTTTTTTCTTTTTGGCTCTCTTCCAAGACCGAAAAGAACATATTCGTAAAAACACTCTTGTAAACCTATTTAAAAAAAATAATAAAAATCATAAATATATTTAAAATTTTAATTAATAATTAATTTTTTTTATTTTTTATTTTTTATTATTTTTATTTTTTTATTTTATTTTTGCATTACCCTGACGGTTTCTTTACCATATTTTTGGATGGCTTGATGTTCGGAGAGTCCGACAGTTCCGATAGGAGGATGGGAGAAGATGACGGAAGCGATGTTCTCGTAGTTTAACTTTGCTTCTGGTTGGTCTTTGAAGAGACGTGCTGCGAGGTGACGACCTGCAGCAATAGCTACTGGTGTTAACAATACTCTTCCTAAAAAAAATTTAACAAAAGAAAAAAATAAAATAAAATAAAAAGACAAGTGGTGAAAAAAAATGAAAAAATTGTTAGAAAAATCTGAAAAAAAAAAAAAATTTAACAAAATTTTAATCAAATTTTAAAAAAAAAAATTAATTTAAAAATAAAGTATCATTGATTAAATAATATTCAAAATATAAAAATTTTGAAAGAAAAAAAATTAAAAAACTAATAAAAATATTTATAACAAAAAAAAAAACTAATTTTTAAAGAATTTTTATTTGTTATTTTACCCGAAACATCTCCGAGAGAATAAATACTCTTCACAGAAGTATTTTGAAACTCATCCGTGTCGATGAATCCCAACTTGTTGATCTTCACTCCTACTCCTTCCAAGTTCAACCCCTCTATGTTTGGACGTCTTCCGATAGCCCAAACAAGAACGTCAAATCCTGACAAGACTTCATTGTTATTAAAGTGGATTTCCAATGTGCTGTCTTCTTTCTTAATGACCTAAACAAAAATTCATGTTAAAATGAAAAAAATCTAAAAAATTTTTCGAAAAAAAAAGATACAAAAATAAATAAAATATTTAAAAATAAATAAAAATTGAATAATAAATAAAAACCAAATAGAAAAAAAAAAAGATAAAATAAAAATCCAATAAAAAAAATTGTTAAAATGACAACAAATAATTTAACAAAAGTAATAATTTTTAAAATGAAAAAAAAAAAAAGTTTATATTAAAGAAAATAAATTATGGTTTACCTTGCTTACTCCTTGTGTGTTCTTTGCAATTTTGAGATTATGTTTTTCCATCTCTACGGTGAGAGTTTCTGACAACATACTGTCGAATTCTCTGAGGAAAGTGTTTTGTCTGATTGCCAAAGTAGTATCTGATCCAAGTTTGTGGAAAATACTAAAATAAAGAAAAATTAATTTAAAAAAATTAAATAAAAAAAAAATAATGGACAATAAAAAAAATAAAAAAAATTTCACGTAAAAAATAAAAAGAAAAGTATTTAAAATATTAATTGAAAAATAATTTTCAAATCTCAAATTTTTTAAAATTTAATTATTTAATTAGAAAACAAAATCTTTTTTCAAAAAAAAAATATTTACCCAGCCAACTCAACAGCAATATAACCAGCTCCAACAACACAAACCTTCTTTGGTAATTGTTCCAAATCAAAAAAGCCATCACTAGAAATTCCATGTTCTGCACCTTCAGTGGTAGGAACATCAGGTCTTCCTCCTGTAGCAATCAAAAAGTGCTTCCCCTTGTATTGTTTTCCGTTTACTTCTACAGTGTTTTCGTTGACGAACTTTGCGAATCCGCTGACGTAGTCTACCCCACTTTTTTTCAACAAGTTGTCATAGATGTTGTTTAATCTCTATTATTTAGGAATAAAAAGTAAATTAAAAATTTTTGAAAAGAAAATTTTAAATTTAGAAATGAGACGAAACAATACATTTTTATTTGAAGAAAAATAGACTAGGAATATTTTTTGAAAGTAAATGTTCTACATTCAATAAATTGGAATGTCAATTGATAATCAATTTGATATCGATAAATAATGAATATCATACAATTAAGAAATAGAGTATGAATTTAAAAGATTTGGAAACATTCATGTAAAGTATGACAGAGAAATATAATAAACCTTTATAGAGAAATAAACATAATTTTGAATATTTCTCTATAAATAAAATAATATAGTCCAAGATGAAAAAAATATTAATATTCAACACCAAATCAAAGTTTATCAAGAAATTTTTAATTTTTATAAACTTTATTCCTTGTTTATATCCCAAATAAATTTTTTTAAATCTTTTTCTTTACCTTTATGTAATCATCTCTTTTTTGTTTGATTACAGACCAATCGAATGTAAATCCTCCATTCAATTTAAATCCATATCCCTCTGCAAATTCCAAATTTTCTTTGATGGTGGCAGTATTAAACATCACTTTTTTAGGGACACATCCAACCTAAAATAATGGATAATATAATGAGATAAAATTACTGGACAAGCAAAAATTTAAAGTATTTTTTTTGATTTAGAAAATATATTTTTCTTACATTTACACATGTGCCACCTATTCTTCCCTTTTCGATCACTAATACTTTTGCACCATATTCTGCTGCTCTTCTACCACTTGCAATACCTTTTTAAAAAAAATTAAATATAAGATTGGTAATTTTTAAGGAAAAAAGAGATATACCTCCACTCCCTCCACCAATAACAATATAATCGTATTCAATGTTTTCCATTACTATTTTTTCTTTTCTTTTCTTTTTTTTTTTTTTTTTTTTTTTTTTTGACATATTTTTCTTTTTCAATTTCTCAATCTATTTAAACTTAACAATATGCAGTTTCAAAATCTTTATCTCTAATGGATTCACAAAATTTCCTAAAATATTCCCTGTTCTCGTATTTTATGGAAGATCATTGATTTAAACTGAACTACTTCTGTGAACCACTGATTATTTATAGAAGAATTTCACTTCTTTCCAACATAGCCAGCAATAAGGAGAAATTATTTTCTTATTAAAATTTCATATCTTTATATTTGATATGGTTGAAGAAAGATTGAAAAAGATATGTATGAATTGAATAGGCAATCATTCAACCTCTTCCAACTTTCAAATTTTATTTTTTATTTGAATAATTAGAGAAAATTCTATTTATCAGAAAATAATAAAATGATAATTCCTATAATAAATCAATAAATAGTTCCATTTACAATTATATTTTGAGAAATATTTTTGATATTTGGGTGATATAAGCCGAATTTTTTTTAAACAAATCAACGAAAAAAAATAAAAAAAAAGTGATTTGAAACCAAATATAAATATGATCACTGCTTTTAAAAAAAGATCAGTGGATAAGATAATAAACTCAATTGATAATGAAAAGAAAAGGAAGATTGATATTAAAAGAGAGGAGAAATATATAGATCTTCAAATAAATCAAGTAAAAAATGAAAAAAAGAGAAACAATGAGGAGATATATAAATGCTATTCACTATCAAATGGGATAGGGATCGAAAAAAATGAAGTAGAGGCAAAAAAGATTTGTTTGGAATTGTTAAAAGAAGATGATTTGATAGCAAAAGGATTACAATCCTATAATGGATGGGATATAGATAAAGATCTAAAGAAATCATTCGATTATTTCTCAGAATTCTTGCAGAAAGAACAATTCAAAAATAAAACGACGGGAATAGCTTATAATATGATGGGAAATTTTTATGAGAAGGGATTAGGAGGGGTGGAACAAAATTATAGAATAGCAATAAAATATTATCTGAGATCATTGGAATTGGGAGATTGTATAGCGATGAATAATTTGGGATTGATGTTCCAGAAAGAAATAATGATTGATGAAGAGACTCTAGGAGAAGAAAACATTGAGAATGATGAAAAGATAGACACTGATCTCTTCCAAGCAATCTTTTCACCGAATAATAAAAAAAATACAAGAAGCAAAAGGGAATCAAGCAACAACAGCAGGAAAAGAATAAACAAGAAAAAGAAAAAGAAGACAAAATCTCCCAAGAAATCATTCAATGATACAGATATCAGTGTTGCTCCTTTCAGATTGGATTGTTTGCTTGAAGGCACCCATTTTGAAAAGGCATTCAGACTCTTCGACAAATCTAGCGAGCTGGGATGCTGCGATGCGATGTTCAACTATGGATACATGTCTTTCACGGGGATGGGAATTGATAAAAACTTGGATGTTGCTTTTGAATACTTCCGCAGGTCTAGCGACTTTGGAAACAAGGAGGCCATGTACCAACTTGCTTATATGTACTTCTATGGAATGAGTGTCGAAAAGGATGAGGAGTTGGCTCTTCAATATTTCAAAAAATCAAGCAAGTTAGGAAACAGCACTTCTATGAATAATCTTGCTTATATGTATTTGCAAGGGAAAGGTGTCGAGAAGGACGTTCAGAAAGCTATAAGGCTCTACAAAAAGTCTTCCAATCTTGAGAATGTGCATGCTATGAATAACTTGGCTTGCATTTACTTGAATGGAAACTCTGGTGTTGAAAAGAACGTCCAAAAAGCGATCAAACTCTTTGAAAGATCTAGCGACAATAATAACAATAAAGCTACACACAATCTTGCTTGCATTTATTTGAATGGAAACTCTGGTGTTGAAAAGAATGTTTCAAAAGCTATTGAATTATTTGAGAAATCTTCCAATTCTGGATACAGAGAAGACATGGTGAGCCTTGCTACTATTTATGAGAGTATTCAAGTCAACCTCGACAAATCTTGCTTTTATTTTTACAAGTTGTATCAATCCGAAACTGATAAACAAGAAAAAGAAAAGTTTCACACTAAAATTGTTGAGATTCTCTCCAAACAAAAAACTGAATGGTCCAGAGAGTATCACGCTTTTTGGATTTCTGACAGCCCTCATCTCAATGATCAAATTTTTGCCCTCCTTTCTGTTTCCAAGTTTAGATCTTTTTCTACTTTCAAGCAAACTGGCTATTTTGTAAAGGGTGTGATGAATAACATTATCAAATTTCTATGTCACTTTCAACAATCTGTTACTGATCAAAATTAAAAAATTTCTTTTTCAAATTTTTTATTCAATATTTAAAAATAAAAAAAATGGATCTTGAGAGGATTAATTCTAATCAAAGCAATGAAGATGATAATTTGATTGATAATACTAATGAGGTTGATTTTGAAAATTTGAATAAGAATTATTTCGTTTTATCCAAAGCTAAAGTCATTTGTTTTATCATCTCCACTGTGATTATCATTGCCGCTTTATTCATTGGTACAATATAAATTTGCAACGAAAGCAAAATTCATTTCATAATTCAACACATTTAGGATTATTTTTCTATACAGACCTTTTAACAAATAATAAAAATGATCCAAAATACTCTGAAAGATTAAATCGAAAGGGAAATGAAATATTGGTAAAATATATCTTGTATGTGGGGATATGAATTAATTTTAAAAAAAAAGGTATGTGGACAATTATATAATATAGATCATCCTGTTGTTTTATGGATGGATGAAGGAGGATATGATGCTTACAGAACTGAACAGAGATTTGGTAATTATAAGAAAAAAACAATTGGAAAAAACATTTTTTTTTAATATAATCAATATAAAAATCTGAATAATATATGTTAATTAATGGAACAATGAGCATCCCCAAAAAAAAAATTTTGGAAAATCATTTAAATGTATTATAAGGATATCAATCTATTATTCTTGAAAGGATCTGATATAAACAGATATTTAATACAAAGAAATTTGAAATAATTCAAGATTTTCGAAACTTTTTTTAAA
This sequence comes from Cochliopodium minus, assembly GCA_024220525.1. NCBI lineage: Eukaryota > Discosea > Himatismenida > Cochliopodiidae > Cochliopodium > Cochliopodium minus. The sequence continues at coordinate 21,410 of JAMYWO010000219.1, forward strand.
AACTATCACATATAAAAGGACCATTTAATGAATCATCATACTCATATGCATCCAAACAAAACCCAGCATTGCTATACCCCAACAGATTCGAGCTTCGTAACTCACCAGACCCACTAAGAAAATATGAAATAGGAGATCCAGGCTACATAGCTCTCACACCTGAACAATTGGAGCAGGTAAGAGGTGGTGGATGGGATTTGGGTTTGTTGGCAGAGACGGTGGATCAGTTTGTAATACATTATGACGAAGAAGGGACAAGCAAGTTTTGCTTTGAAGTATTACAAGACAAAGTTGATCTTTCTGTTCATTTCATGCTCGATCTAGATGGTAGTTATTTTTTTTAAAAAAATAAAGTTCTCAATTGATTCTTTTTTAAACAAAAACTTTTAACATTTCTTTAAAAAATAAAATTTTAACTTAAAAAAAATTAATTTTAAATTCAATTCACAATAGAGTTTTTTAATTTGATTATAAAAAAAATCTTTATTCATTCTTTAAATAATTTTACCAAAAACATTTTCTTTTTAATATTTATATTTCAAAAGGAACAATTTACCAAACTCTTGATGTAAAAGAAAGAGCATGGCACGCTACCATTGCAAACACAAGATCAATAGGAATAGAAATAGCGAATGTCGGTGCTTATTCCTTCTCTTCACAAAACTCTCCCCTTGATACTTGGTATAACGTTTCTCCTGATGGAAAAATAGAATTGGTTCTTCCCGAAAATAACGGAGTAAGAACTCCAAATTGGAAAGGAGGTCCCATGATACAAGTAAAAAAGTTATTTTCAAATTTAAGAAAAAAGTTTTTTATAAAATGATTTTTAAAATTACTTTCTTTTTAATAATTTTTTTGTTTTTAAAAATTATTTTCAAGAGAGCAAAAGAGAATTAAAATTAAAAATTTAAAGAATTTTGATATTAAAAATCATTTTTCTTCTTTAAAATTTATTAAAGTTTATAATTTTTAAAAAATTTGATTTATTAATTTTCTTCTTAATGATTTTTAAAAAAAAAAATTAGAAACTTTTGGATGGTAATATACAAGGGCAACATTTGAAACAATATGACCTCACTGAAGAACAATACAAAGGTCTTTCCAAATTAGTCGCAGTTTTGCTCAAATTGTTTCCTAAAATCAAAATGCAGTTTCCTGTTGATGAAAATGGTGATATTATCAAAAGAGCTCTAAATTACACCGAATTTTCTGCTTTTAGTGGCATTTTAGGGCATTACCATGTTCAAACAAACAAAAGTAAACATATTTTCTTCAATTTGAAAAAAAAAAAATTTTTTTTGATCATCTTTGTTTATTGATTTAGTTGATCCTGGTCCTGCTTTTCAATGGGGAAAATTGATGGATGATCTTAAGGAGTTATCCAAATAAGTGTTTTTTGATTGGACAAAAAGATGTGAATAAAATATAGGATATTATCGTTAATAATTTTTTCAATAGATATATCAGAATGTGAATATGGATTTATTACTTGATCCAATTAAATAAGTTCTATTTCTCTTGATGGTTTTTATTGAAATAAATATATTTTTATGAAAAGACAAAATTTTTTTGGAAATATTTTTAATGTAACGAATTCGGTTGCACAAAAAATAAACCCAATTCAAGATAGATGGGATCAATTGTCTTGGTTCTCGTTGATCTTAAAGAAAAAAATCTTGCATCCTCTATTCTTCAATTGTGAAAGAACATGATTAACAAATTGATTCCCGAAATCACCCTTTTTGTATGTTTGAAACAATTTATAAGAACGGATTGCATGGATTGCATGGCTCAACATGAGGGAATCAGATGGTATTTTCTTGTTGTTAAGATTGTAGTGGAAATTCATGATTTCAAGAATGAGGGACCTTCTTATGATGCAAATCTGGTAGTTTCCAAATCTCATAAATTTTACATGGTATTCAACATAATGAGGCAAGATTTGGTAGAGAGCAAAGATAATAGTCCAGAAATTCAAACTTCTTGCATTCATTCTTCTTCTCCTGATCATGTTCATCTTTCCAAAGATCATCTCCAGAATTTCAAATGTATTATTGCATATAAAGAGTTGATTTTCCTAATAAAAATTAATTGTTATTTGATAATTAGTAAAAGAGCAAAATGTTTTTTTTCAAAAATTTATAATTTATTAAAAACATCCCAAGGAGAATCTGTTACCATTTAGAATAAGTTTTTTATGCTTTTTTTTTTTATTTTTTTGTCTTTATATTTGAAAATGTATTAAATATATATTTATTTATTTGAGATCATATTTTTATTATGGGCAAAAATGGTAAATAAAAGGTAGATTCCTTTTAAGTATCCTTTTATCTATCTATTTGAATTTATATTTTTGAATTTAAAAGTATTATTTTTTAACTTAATTTAATTTCAGAGTAATAATTAAGTGTGAATGATTCAAGTGGCATTAAATTGAAATGTATGTTTTGTTCTCTTTTTAAATATAGATATTACCATCTAAATCAAATTGAAAGAAATCTTTGTGAGTATTATCTTTTATTGGATCCTGTCTATTCTATTTTTCTTTTCTTGCCGTTCATCCTTTAAAATTTAAAAAAAAAAAAAAATCAATTTTGAAAATTTTTGGTTAAAAAATAATTACAGTCTTTAAATAGTCTTTTTATCTTTAAGGGTCGATTAAATTTAAAGCATATCAACAAATAATTTGTTTCCCATAAATTTTAATCTAAATGAAAATGAAGGTAAAAATATTTAAAAAGATTTAAATGAAAGTAATAAGTTTATCATATTTATAACCATTACTTTTTTATCTACCTTTATTTCCAAAATATTTAGAATTTTTTTTTACTTTGTGTTTTTTTTTATTTTTTTTTTTTCATGTCTTTCCATTTTTGTTTTTTATCACTATGTTCCTTCATAATTTAAAAATTTCACTGAATCAATATTGCGTAATCTTCAAAGATAGAGTATTTTGTTAGTTTTTATCACAATAGGAACACTTTTGGTTTCAAATTATTTTCACCAAAAATGAATTTCCAAGATTCTGAAAAGAAGGATCTGATAATTTGAACAATTGAATGGAATGAGAAAGAAAAGAAATTATTTTTTGTTTTTGATCACATATCTAATTAAATCCTTGCCACTGTCTGTTAATTTTTTAACTGATTTGAAATTAAAACGAAAAAAAATTGAATGAAAAATTAACAGAGGAAATTAAATTAACAGAGGAAATTAAAACAAAGA
>JAMYWO010000219.1:41220-55464 GCA_024220525.1 Cochliopodium minus
GAATAAAGGTATCTTATAAATTGTTTGCAACTTGTGAATTGTGAGGGTAATTTGTTAATATTCAATCTCCTGAGCATATATAAGCTCCAAAACAAATTATCTTCTTTCAACATAAAGAATATACCCTTGCATACAGTAGAAATCGAGTAATAATCCTCATATTCAAAGAAAGAGAGGATCAATCTCCAGATCTGCTTTTCATTAAACGTGAATTCAATCATCCCATTTTTGGATATGGATTCTTGAATTTCAGATTTCTTTTCATTAGGAAAAATCTCACCCATTTTCTCCAAAATCTTATTTCCCATCTCAAATTTTTTTTTTATAAATTTTATATTTTTAATATTTTAACCGAAAAAATAAAAAATAAATTTAAAATAAATAAAATTTAATAAAAAAACAATCTTAATTTTTTTTTTCTTTCTGTTTCAGATAAGATGCAACTTCTTTTTTAAATCACGATACTCGGGGTTACTGTTCCAATCAATCTCCTGTGTTATTTCTCCGTCATACAATGATTTCCATTTGGAAAGACATTTCTCTGCCATTGGAATATGAACGTTTTTGTTTAAGTATGGAAAGATCCATTCTTGCCATTCTTCTTTGTATTTGTAAAGATAATTCGATCTGAAAAAAAAATAAAAATAAAAATAAAAATAAAAATAAAAATAAAAATAAAAAAAATAAAAAAATAAAAAAATAAATAAAAATATGATATTCAAAAAAAATAAAATAATAAAATAATAAATAAATTCAAAAAATAAAATAAAATTAAATATTTATTTTCTTACACCAAAATATTTCCTTCTGTCCCATTTCCTATTAACAAAGACAAAATGCCCAAACATTTTATCACACCGTCAGAGTGTCCAGAGATTTGAGAGAATCTATCCCAAAATAAATAAAATAAAAAAATAAAAAAGAACAAAAATAAAAAAATAAAAAAATAAAAAAATAAAAAAATTAAAAAAAATTTGAACCTTTTTATTGTTGAAAAGATGCTATTAGATTTTACGTCAGGGTTGAAAGTAAGAGAAACTCTGTATTGTTGAAAACTGTCTTTGATGTCACAGATGTCTTTCACTACAAGACAGACGTGAAGAGCGTGTTTCTTTTTCGGTTCATCTATACAGCTCTTCAAGGCACTACTTGCAACTGACAAAAACCAGTGGCCTAAACAAATAAATTAATAAAATGAAATAATAAAATAAAAATAAATTATTTTTTAAAATTAAAAAATTTAAATTAAAAATTAAAAAAATATAAAATAAACAAATTAATATAAATATAAAATAAATAAAAATAAATTAAATAAAAAATGAATAAAAACAAAAACTAAAAAATGTATTAAAATAAAATAAAAAATAAAAAATAAAAAATGAAAAATAAAAATAATAAAAATAAAAAATAAAATAAAAAATATGTTAAAATAAAATAAAAAACATAAAAAAATATGTTAAAATAAAAATAAAAATAAAAATAAAAATAAAAATAAAAATAAAAATAAAAATAAAAAAATAAAAATAAAAAAATAAAAAATAAATATAAATATAAATTTGACAAATATATAAAAATAAAAATAAAAAATATTTTACTCTTTTCAGAGTTTTCAAAAGACCAATGCCTTATTATCATGCAATTAGAAGAAAGATCATAAGCTTGTTTCAAAAGAGAAACAAACATCTCCTGATTAAACAAGAAAGACTTTGACTCTTCGTCCATTTCCACGTTGACATCTCCCAAAAGGGTTGGAGGGTTCGTTTTAGAATCAGTCTTTGTGACGAGAAGAGCGCCTTCCAAACATCTGAAAAACTCAACCAACCTCGCACTTTCTCCTTGTCTGATATTCCCTATTTTTACTCTCAGTACTTCTAATTTTGTTTTCCTATTTAAAAAATTTTAAATAAATAATTTAAAAAGTTAATTTTATTTTTTTAAATAATTTTTTTAATTAAATAATTTTTTTTATTTTTTTTCTAAATAATTTTAAAGTTAAATAAATAATTAGTAATATTTTCTTGAAAATATTGTTGAAATTTTCTTTTTTTTGGAATTTTGTTTTGATCAATTTTATGAATTTTTTTTTTAAAATATTTAAAATTAATGTTATTTTAATTTTTAATTTTAATTTTTTAATTTAATTTTTTAAATATATTTTTATTGATATTAAATTTTTTTGATATTTTAAATATTTTTTTTTTTGATTTATTTTTTATTTTGAATATTTTTGATTTAAAAATTTTTCATTTTTACCTTATCTTTGGAGAAAACTGGCCCATGTACCAATCAAACCACAAAGAAACGAACCTCATAGGAGTAGTCAAAGAAGGAATGACACAAGTAGCCAAATGCAGCTTCTCATGGAGACCCTTGCTTCCATAATGATGTATGATACAAAAATACTGTTTGAAATGTTCCCAATACCTCCTCGAATATTCCAACATGGACAACAAATAATTTATAAATACAACGGATATTGCCCTTTTTTTATTTCCGCTAACATTTTGTTTGCACTCATTTTCTTCCTCGTTTTCGTTTTCGTTGTTGAGGTGGTGGCCGAGTTTCTTACAGTTTTCGCAGTAAACTTTTGTGTATTTTCTCTTTTTCAACTCTTCAAATAACAACATGTCATCTTCTTCATTGACTTCTTTTGGATAGAGGTGATACTTTCCAAAAAAAAAAAAAAAGAAAGATTAAAAAAAATGTTGAATATGAACAAGGATTTTAAATTTTAATTAATTTAAATTTTTTTATTTTTTTTTAAAATGAAATTTCTCTGAAAAAAATTATTGGATTTTGATTTTTGTTTCATGTTTTATTTTTACCTCATGAGGGGATATAGTGTCAAGAACATTGATTATCAAATTGGCGAAACCCTCTCTGATCCATTTCTCCTCTGTCTTGAACAAATATATCTTCACCCAGATATCCTTCTTCGTTCCAGAGAGCATATCAAGAAACCATACACATGCATTGAGATGTTGAGAGTATAATTTTACCAGCAAATTAATCCATTCTTCATATTGCGTTTTTATCTTTGAATGCACCATCACTTCAAAAACATATATGGTAAGCATCACGATGGTTTTAAATCCTATATCTCGATTATTGCATTCATTATCGATTATATCGTTTATATCGTTGTTATATTGCATATTTTTTGGAAATGGAACATGATTGAGGAATTCAAATAAGAATTGGAAATATTCCTTCTTCATGTGTGTATTTTCATGCCTCAATTTATTCAACATCTTTTCCATTTCCCTATATTTTTCTTCATCCAACTTTTCCTTCTTACCATTTTCTTTATTATTATCCATATGCTCATTCTGTTGCTTCTCTTCCTCCAATTCAATGATCCTTTTTCTGAGGAGATCATTTTCATTCTTAAGTGATTCATTCTCTTTCTCCATCTTGATGAAAATCTCCTTCATCTTGTTCTTGATGCTGTTATCTTTCTTCATAAATCAACAAAATATTTGTATATATACAAAGAAGGGTGATTATATCCAAAATTTCAAAGGGCGAAAAAGAGATCAATTTTTTTATATAATTATTTTTTATTTTTAATAAAAATAAAGGTGATGTGAATAATTTAAATAAAAGGATTGATGATTCAGTTTTGAAAAGTTTTTTAATTCAAAACAATCAAAAAAAATTTGTAAAGAAAAATAAATCCCTTCACAACTTTTTTAGCAAAATGGCGATTGACTCGTGAATGTGGGTGTTCATAACTCCAATTTTCAACATAAAAATTACAAATTCTTGAATGGTTGAAACAATCTTTTCATTAGAAATTCCAACATCATTCAACTTTGTCGAATTATCTTTGTTTTCAGCAATGAGAAAAGCTAAGAGAATAGAAACATAACCAAGAAGTACTTTGTCACTGTTGTTAGAGTTTGTGGGACTTAAAACTTTGTCTCCTTCTTGATCTGCCCCTTTTTGCACATGCAAGAAAATATCAGAAAAAGTAGAAATATTTTGCTGAAGAATATCCAAAGATGATTTTTCCTTTATTTTAAAAAAAAATAAGAAAATAAATTAACAAAAAAAAAAAAAAGAAGATAAAAAATAAAAAATTTTTACAACTTCGATTATGTTAGTTAAAATTCCAACGGACAAAACACAAAGATCAAAAATGAGAGAATTAAGTTTGGGATCGTCTTGAGGAGGAAGAAAAACAAATACAGATAAAATGGTTACCAAAAGGTTTATAGAGTGAGAACTAGAGAAAACAAAATTGGAGCATTCAATACTTTGGTTGGTCAAATTCAAAAGTAACTTGAGGACACACTCCATATTCTCCAAGTAAACATGCACAGGATTGTTCTCCTTTAAAAGAATATTTTTGTTGATGGAAAAATTGTTGTTGAGCTTCAAAAGGAGGCAAAGGTAGTTCAAAAAAGATAATTGAGATGAAATGAGCTCTTTTTTATAATCTTCCTTCACGACAACCAAACTTAGAAAGTCGATCATTCTAGTGAGAAGCTTCAAAGATTGAAAGAACTTCTCGGAGTTTTGTTTGTTGATCTCAAAAATCTTTTCTCCTTTGTCTTTGTGCATCAGCTCCTTTATTTCTTCTCCTGACAAAACTCCTTCCTTGCAGTTGTTTTTAGAAATGAAATAGAGGTTCTCGAACTGTTTGGACACGATCTTAGTAGTAATTTTGATGACCAACTTCTTCTCCTCCTCGTTGATTCTCTCAATGAACCCGTGGTCATTTTTTGCCATTTCGAACAAGATGATCAAACAGATTTCCTCAAAGATGTAATTAGAAAGTTCTTTCTCCTTTTCTTTCTCTTTTTCTTTATCTCCTTTCTTTCTTTCTTTTTCTTTATTTTTTGAAGAGAGTTTCTTCTTAGATTCCAACACTTTCAGTATGTTTTGCTCCAACAAAGGTGCATTGTTTGTATCGGGGCTCGTTGGGGATCTTTTTCTCATTTTCCTTTTTTCCATCACACTCATCTTCTTGCTTGGAGTTAAAACCACTTCCACTTTTTTTTTATCTTCAGAGAAATTGTTCCCAAGGGAATGTTCCAATGTTCTCAACAGTTTCAAGAAGAATAAATCTGCTTTATCTTTAGATAATAGATGATTCATATTCCATTCATCTCCATATAACGATATCAGACAGCCCAATTGCCCAATTGTGAAGATTTCTTCTCCATTTTTGTTTTTTTCGATCAATATCTCCCTTGATTTTGTTGGCATCAACACCTCTACTATCGATTCGAATATTTTTGGTGTGGATTTCAATATCATCAAGAAATCTGATTCGTTTATTGTTTTGATTAGTGAGATATACAATGTATTTATCACTTTATCGATATCCACACCTTTATTATTCTTCAATGTATTAAATCCATCACTATACAACAAAAAAGAAAATTTTGGCGCCAAAAAATTTAAAAAATTCTATAAATAAAAGTCCTTTGGGAAATATTTTTCTATTTTACATTATAAATTCGAATTGATCCACTAAAACAGCCTTATTTCCCAATAATATCATTTTTGATGCATTATTTGCTTTCACTTTTGGCTCATCATCCATTTCATCTTCAAGATCGAAATCATCTTTCACTTTATTCAATTTTCTCTTTCTATAATTTGTAATGTTGTCTTCTGATGATGAATCATCCTCATTCTTATCCAATGAAGATAATATTGTTGGTTGTGTAGGTTTATAGCTTATCAATTTGTAATCCTTCTTTGTTTGAAAATTTCCCTGATCAGAATCGAATGTCCATACTTGATTTGAATCATTCATATCAGAAGTATCACCCATAAAACATAAAAATGTGGCATTCTTTTTCTTTGAAAATCTTTTCATTTTTATTTTTATTTTTTGGCGCTTTTATAATTTTTCAAAATAAAATAAAAAGGGCAAATAGTAAAATAATCAAACCCTATTAAATCCTATTTCAATGACTGTTTTGATATTCACTATTTTTGAAAAAAAATAAATTAAAATTGAATTTTTATTTACAAAAAGGTTGTGAATGGATGATTATAATTCATTTGATTCAACAGAAAGTGAAGAACAAATAAAAGAACTGAAAGAAAATTATCACAAAGGTTACAATATATTCAAAATATAATTCCTTCATCTCACATATCAATCAAAAACAATAGCAATATGCGATTCATGTGATTGTAATTAATTGAAATAAATCAAATTTTGTTTTGATATTAATTATGGGAATTGGTTATTAGTTCCTATTTTCGGTATTAGATTCAAGGTAAAAAAAATAATAATGTTTTTGATTGGAATATAAAGGATCGAATATTTGATCAATAGTGTTTGAATTGTGAAGATTATGATTTATGTGAATTATGGTGAGAATATTCGATTACTGTTCCATTCAACTTTCATAAACTCATCAATCAAATTATAATAAAACAGCGAAAAGAAACAAGAACAAAAATCAACATTGCATGATCCAAATCACTGCTTCTTGAAGATAAATTTTCCAATGGACAAAAGATATTTATTGACAAAAGAACCATTGATAAAAGAAGCGACATATAATGAAGAAAGATCAATACTTCACATTGGATGTTTATGTGATAATTGCAAAGGACCAATAGTAGGATCAAGATGTAAATAAAAAAAAAGAAATATTTTTATGCAAATAAATAAAAATAAAAATTAAATAAAAATTTAATAAAAAATCTATGAAATAGTTGTTTGTACAAATTGTGAAGCATTGTATAATTTATGTGAAGACTGCGAAATAAAATCATTGGTAGAAAAGATTCACAAGAAATACCACGTATTCGTAAAGGTACCTTACTCTTCAGTGAATCTCCCAGAGGACACTGTGATAGAAATAAAAGACGAAGAACTAAAGAAAATAACGATACCCAAAATGCCCATTTTGTACGAAATAAAAGAAAGCAACAACATTGTTATAGACAAGAAAAGATTAGAGCTAAGATCTGAAAACAAATTAAAGATAGGGAAAAAAAAGAGAGTTACACTGGACAACCATTTTTCAGAGAAGAAAATTAGGCTCATTGAGATCGGCGATGTGGATGCTCTTATGGAGATAGAAGTCGAATCTTTCGCTCGTCCTTATGAAGTTTCTTTCTTCCAACAAATGGTCTACTTGTGTTCCATGAAGAAAAATTATGGTCTTTGGGTAGTTGAGTTGAAAATCAATGAGAAGAGTGTTGATTCTAAGCAGAAATCTGATAGTAAAGTTGTCAAGTTTTTCAGAAATATTTTCACTAAGTCTACTGAGGAGCTCCAAACTACAAACACTTGTATCGGTGGATATATTGCTGTCAAGGCCAAAAATTTTAATGCGGAAATAATAAGTTTAGCTGTTTCTAAAAAATGCAGAGGCAAAAAAAAATCATTTTTTAAATTTTAAATTTTATTTTTTATTTTTTATTTTTTATTTTTTATTTTTTATTTTTTATTTTTTATTTTTTATTTTTTATTTTTTATTTTTTTATTTTTTATTTTTTATTTATTAAAAGGAAATGGTCTTGGTTTTTATTTGATGGAACATGCCAAAAAGTTTTCTTTGGAAAAGGGTTGTAACAGTTGTTCTTTGCATGTCTCTGTTTATAATAAAGTCGCGCAAGAGCTCTACAAAAAGTGTGGATATCAAATCACCAACTGGATCAAAAATTACTACAGCAACGAAGAAGAGGATGGGTTGATTATGACACAAGATTTGAAGGATTCAAAGATTTATTTCTGAGAAAAAAAAAATGATCAAAAAAAAAAAAAAAAAAGATAAATTGTTTAGTTTGTTTTATTGTGAATGCTTGCTTGTGATTATCTATCTTATCGTTTTTTAACATTTTGAACAAATAATACCATTTTTGTTTCTCATCATTGTATTCATTCTATATAGAATTAGATGGATTCTTCTCGTTCAAATTCTCATTTTTATCCCGCCTCCAAACAAAAAAAAAAAATCTATTTATAATTATTTTTGAAACATCAATTGTAAAATCCAATCCTATCTTACATTTGTTCATATTTTATAAAGAAAAAATTTGATCAAGCAAAAAGCAAATATTATTTTTCTTCCTTTTAAAAAAATCATCTTTCAAAATAATAAAATAAAAAAAATATAAAAAATTCAAAGGGCTTTTCTGTTATGGGGTTGAATAATTCGAAACCTGCTAATGATATCTTCAATATCATCTCTGGAAAAAACTCTATAGGTTTTGAAGAGGAAGTGTGGGACAATCTATTCAAAAATTTCTCTTTCTATCCTTCGATCATCGATTTGAAACAACTATTTTTGGATTCTTATCAACATATTGTTGAATTGGGTAAATCCATTTTTCAAGCGAGAACGATGAATGGGATATATATTTATTTATATCATAGAAAGTTTTGAAAAATTAAGATATTTTTAATTTCATTTAAATTGCCACCTCATGATTCTTTTAATAATACTCTTAGAATAGCCTAAAATAATAATTACAAGAGAATAATAAAATTGTATGAAATAAAAAATAACTCGTAAACATTAAATAAATCAGTAATAGATTAAGGAAATATATGAACAACAAATATAATATTTTATTTCCTTTCAATTATTTCATTTTATTTATATATTGACATATTCAACCTAAAAAATTAATAAAAAAGTGAGAAATGCATCAACAACAAAGAATCTTGAAAAATTTCTTTTGCATTCAATGATCTTGCTGAAAAACTGCATAGAAGACAAAAACACAAAGATATCGAAAGATGCTATCCAAAAAGCAGAGAATGCATCGATCCTCATCAGATTGATCTGCCAATACCTCATCGAAAACGTGAGCACCCAAATCCCGACACTCCTTGGACAATGGAGCGAAGAACTATCTCAACACACAAAAGAATTAGAAGGAAATAACATAGCGGAGAGTTTAATAAAAGCAAATTTGCAATATGTAATAGAATGCAAGTTAAAAAACGAAAATTATCATTTGTATAAAGAAACATTGAATTTATTGATCGTATTGCTTTCTTCTGATATCTACTATGAGAGCGTGGAGATGGAGAACAACCTTTTCATGTGCATTCTCTCTTGCCAGAGGGATAAATACACCCCTGCTCAGCTCATGAAAAGGCTCGTCAAAAATTTCATTGAGCAGAAGTCTGTTGACAAGTCAAATGCTTCTTCACAAAGGAATATTACTTCTTTTTTTTCGTCTATATTATCTTTATCTTGTAAGAAATTATTTTTTAAAATCACAAATTTTATTTTTGATCTTTTAATATTACTAACCATTTTTTAAATTACAATTTCTTTTTAACTCTTATTCATTTTTTAAATATTTGAAAATGAAATTTTTTTATTGGGAAAAAAAAAAACAATTTCTAGATTTTTAATCATCTCATTTTTGTTTATTTTTTAAGATTTATTGATTTTAAAAAAAAATGATATTTTTAATTTTTGATAATTTTCATCTTTAATAAATTTATAATTTTTTTTTTCATAGCAAAATTTGTACTTTTCCCACTAATTGCAATCGTGTCCATCTTCAAAAAAATAGAGTCAGAAAAAGACACCTCCGTACCACATCTCAGCATCTTCCTCCTCCTCCTCCTCTCCAACAATTTCAGAAACAATTTCGGGCTTATTGGTGAAAAAGATGTGGAAAACCGAGGTGTTGAGAACGAGCCTGAAAAAATCTTATTCAGAGTTTCTTATGAGAAGCTTTATGAGACTTTCTCCAAGACTATGAGGAATGATTCTTCTGTTTTGTTGTTTTATGTATTCTTGAACCAAAACCCTACTTTTTTTTCTTTTGTCATTTCTAAGACGGATCAAGGTATTAAAATTTCTTGTTTTACTTTTTTTTTTTTTTTTGTTATTTTTTAATAATATGATATTTATTTTTAATTTTTATATTTTAAATATTTTATTGTAGATTTAGTTTTTTTTTATTTTTTATTATTTTATTTTAAACAATAAAATTTTTTTTATTGTAATTTGTCAACATTTTAAAAATTAAATTTTTATTTCTTATTTTTTATTTTAACAATATTAAATATTTATTTTTATTTTTTTTTTGAAAGAAACATTCATTGTAAATTTATTGTATCGTTTGTACGTGATTCTCAAAAAAGAGGATTGTGAACAATACTCAGAGTCGGTCTATATGGTGATCGTTCTTTTGTTGATGATGTCCCAAAATGAATCTTTTTCGGAAATTCAGCAACTTAAGATCAGTTATGTTCCTTGGTACAAAGAACAAATGTTGAGCAATATCACTATTGCAGATTTGATTGGTAAAAAAACAAAAATTATTATTTTTTTATTTATATTTTTATTATTTTAAAAAATATTTCTGATTTTATTTTCATTTTTTTGGTTATTAAAAATTTTTCTAATTATTTTCATGTAATTGGTTTTTAAAATTATGATTTATTTATTTTTGTTCAATACTTCTGATTTTATTTTTATTTTATTGGTCATTAAAACTTTATTTATTTTTCATTTTTTATTCTTTTAAAATTCATGATTTATTTTTTATTTTTATCAAATTTTATTTTTCATTTTTATTTTTATTTTATTTGTTTCAATTTTTTATTTTTCTTAAAGTTTTATTTCAATTTTTATTTTTTATATTTCAATTTAATTTATTTTTTGATTTTAAAGTTATCATTTTGAGTTACACCATCCAAATAAGTTTGCCAAAATCGAAAAATTCATACATTTTGACAACTTGTTTGGCGGTTTTGGCCAACATTTCCTCTCATTTCAAAAACATCCATCCTCTTGCTGCCATGAGAATTGTGCGTCTCTTTCAGTTAATTTCTAATAAATATTTAAAGTCTATTGGTAAAAATAAAAATAAAATATAAAAATATAAAATAAAAAATAAAAAATAAAAAATAAAAAATAAAAAATAAAAAATAAAAAATAAAAAAAAAAAAATAAAAAATAAAAAATAAAAAATAAAAAATAAAAAATAAAAAATAAAAAATAAAAAATTAAATAAAAATAAATAAAATAAATAATTTTTGAAAAATAATTTTTTTTAAAGGCGAAATATCAAGAGACGACATAGAATCATTTGTGAGAGAAATATCTTTGCTTTCTCAACTGAGACACCCCAACATCCTCTTGTTTTTGGGAGCTTCTATCGACTATCCCTCTGTTTTTTATATCACCGAATTTGTACCCAAAGGTAACGGAAAATAAAAAATAAAAAAAATAAAAATTAAAATTTTGAAATATTATTTATTTTTTATTTTTTAACATTTTTTTATTTTTTTATTTTTTGTTTTTATTTTTTATTTTTTATTTTTTATTTTTATTTTATTTTTTATTTTTATTTATTTTATTTTTATTTATTTTTATTTAGGCAACCTAAGACAAGTTTTAACGGGAGAAAAGTTAGATTGGAACACCAAACTGATGATGGCGATGGACACTGCACGAGGAGTGAACTATCTTCACAGCATTGACCCTCCTATTTTACACAGGTAAAAAAAAAAAATAAAAAATAAAAAAAATGAAAAACAAAAAAATAAAAATTAAAAAATAAAATAAAAATAAAAAATATTTAAATTTATTTTAATAAATTAAATTTTATTTTTTTTTTTGAAGAGATTTGAAGAGTTTAAATCTTTTGGTGGATCAGAGATACTCAATAAGAGTGGCAGATTTTGGACTGTTCAAGTTGAAAGACATGCAAAAGGCCAACACTAAAATGGGAACCGTAAATTATGTCGCCCCTGAAATTCTAAAGGAGACAGGTAATTTTTTAATTTTGTATTAAATTAATTATAATTTACATTTTTTAACAATAAATTTTTTTTTTAATTAATTTTTTTTTTATATTACTTATCATTTAATTTTTTAAATTCATTTTTATCATTTAAATTTTTTAAAAGGTCCTTACACAGAAAAAGCAGATGTTTTTTCTTTCGCTTTGGTTTTGTGGGAAATTTTGACAGAGAAGCTTCCTTATGGAGATCTTCAAGTTTTGCAGATTGTGAGGGCCATTGACTTGGGCAAACGCCCTGAAATTCCTCTTGACTGCGATAAGAATTATCAAGATCTCATTCAGAGATGTTGGGATGAAAATCCTGATGTAAGGTAAAAAAAAAAAAATTTCTTCATCATATTTTATTTATTTTATTTATTTTACTTATTTTATTTATTTTTATTTATTTTATTTATTTTATTTATTTTATTTATTTTATTTATTTTATTTATTTTATTTATTTNTTTATTTTTACTTTTACAATTTTTTTTTTATTTTTTTTATTTTTTTTACAATTTTATTATTTTATTTTTACTTTTATTTTTATTTTTATTTTTATTTTTATTTTTTTATTTTTTTTATTTTTTTATTCGAAAAAAAAAGAAAATCTTTTGCATTTTTCATAGGACACCAGAAAGGCAACGAGAAGCTGCCACCCAACTACATCCTGGCATCCAGCACACTGAAGGAGAGGTCAGACTGGCTCAAGACGATTCACTACAACATAAACTCTTCGACCCTCTCCTTTCTAGAGAATAATCACACTCCCTCGCCCATTCTCCACCACAAAGACAATCCCAATCATCATAACAATAATAATTACAATGGTTTTTTTTTTCTTTTTCTTTTTTTTTTTTAAAATGGACATTTTTTATTTTTTTATTTTAATTTAAAAATTAAAATTTTTGAAATTAAAAAAAAGTTTTTTGGAATTTAAAAAATTTTTTTTTAATCATTAATTATTTTCAATTATTTTTTAAATTATTTTTTAAATTATTTTAAAGTCATTTTTTTTTAATTTTTAAATTTTTTTATTCATTTAAATTATTTTTTTCATATTTTGTAATTATTTAATTTTTATTTTTTTTATTATATTTTTTAAACAGGTAATGATGATTATGGGGACAATTACAACAATAATTTGAACAATTTCAACTCCCATTTCGGATCTCCAGAAAAATTCTTGGAACGTGGCTCCCACCAAATTCTCCATCGCCATACCAATACCATCAGCATTCCCACCAAGGGCAGGTGAATTAAAAAAATTATTATTATTTTTTTTTTTTTTTTCATTTGTTCATTTTCAGTGTTTTAATTTTTTCAATTTTTTTATTTTTGTTTATTTTCAACTTTTTAATTTACTTTATTTTTTATTAATTCATTTAATTTTTTATTTTTTAATTTTTTTATTAAATTATTTTTTTTAACTTTTTAATATTTAAACAATTCATCATATTTGTATTTTTTTTATTTTTTTTTTTATTTAATTTTTTAAATTTTTATTATTTTTTTCGTTTATTTTTGATTTTTTTATTTTTTTTTTTAAAAAAAGATCAAACACACAATATGAAATGATAATGGGAGATTTTTCACCTCCATTGAGGAACCCTTCCTTCACCATCACTTCTAGAAATCTCCCCTCTTATGAGTACTCCATTCGAGACATCAAATTGAAGGATGTGCGTCTCAACAAAGAAAATATTGATGTTGAAATTCGAAATTTGGTTAAAAATCGTAAAAAAAAAAATTCAAACTAAAAAAATAAAAAATAAAAAAAATATAAAAAAAAATCAAATGATAAATAAAAAAAAAATAAAAAAAATAAAAAAAATAAAAAAAAAATAAAAATAAAATCAAATGATAAATAAAAAATAAATAAAAAAAATAAAAAATAAAAATAAAAAAATCAAAAATCAAAAATAAAAAAATAAAAAAATAAAAAAAAATAAAAAATAAAAATAAAAAATAAAAGTAAAATAAAATTAAAAATAATAATAAAAAATAAAAAATTAACAATAAAAATAAAAAATAAAATAAAAAATAAAAAACAAAAAATAAAAAATAAAAAAATAAAAAATAAAAAATAATAAAATAAAAAATTTTGATTAATTAAATAAAAAATGAAAATAAATAAAATTTACTTAATTTTAAAAAAATTGGAAAAAACAGGATAATTATTACAAATTATTATTTTTTTTTTTTTTTTGGTTCAGGTGTAAATGAAATAAACATATATGGAAAGGAATCAAGTCCGAATGACAGGTTTAATTGGGAAATAAATTTCAAAGAAATTGTCATCCTTTCCAAAATTGGTAATTTAAATTTTTGATTTTTTTTTTATTATTATTTATATTTTTTTTCAATATTATTTTTTTATTTATTTTTTTATTTTCATTTTTTTATTTTCATTTTTTTATTTTTATTTTTATTTCTATTTTTTTATTTTTATTTTTTTATTTTTATTTTTTTATTTTTATTTTTTTATTTTTATTTTTATTTTATTTTTTC